>PVKP010010487.1:0-64489 GCA_004027715.1 Plecturocebus donacophilus
CTCACAGAAGTTTCTTATTATCCACCTTCTGAAGCCTGATTCTGTGAGTTCATCACACTCATCCTCCATCAAGCCTTGTTCTCTTGCTGATGAGGAGCTGTGATCCCCTGTAGGAGGAGAGGCATTCTGATTTTGGGTGTTCTCAGCCTTTTTGCACTGGTTTCTTCCCATTTTTGTGGATTTATCCACCTGTCGTCTTGTAATTGCCGACTTTCAGATTGGGTCTCTGAGTGGACGCCCAGCTTGTTGGTGATGAAGTTTTTTTCTGTTTCTTAGTTTTCCTTCGGGGGGCGCCCCTTCCCCACAGAGCTGGGCCTTCCCGGGTTCAGCTGTGCTTGTTCTGGGTCCTCAGCGCTTCCAATTGCTGTTCTCCTCATGGGGATGGGACCAGCGGAGCCTTTGGGCACCCAGTCCTGTACACTCCGCACCGAGAAGCGCCACGCCAACCAAAAGAGTCGCGCTGGCGACCCGTGTGGCTCCTTCACCGGGAATCTCCCAGTCTGTGGGCATCAAAAATTCGTCTGCAATTGCGGCATCCAGTCACTCACTGCACTTTCACTGGGAGCTACCATCCTGAGCTGCTGCTACGTGGCCATCTTAGATCTCTCTCCGCCCGGTGATGAAGTTTTTTCTGTCTTAGTTTTCCTTTGGCGGATGCCTGTTCCCCACAGAGCCGGACCTTCCCGGGTTCGCTGTGCTTGCTGTGAAACTCTCAGTCCTCAGCGCTTCCTATTGCTTTTTCCTTGTGGGGATGGGGCCAGCCGAGCCTGTTGTCCCGTATACTCTGCACCGGGAAGTACCGCGTTGGGGCACTGGCAAAACGGCCGCGCCGGCCAAAAGAGTCGCGCTGGCGACCCTTGTGGCTCCTCTGTCGGGAATCTCCTGGTCTGTGGGCAACAAAAATTCGTCGGAAAGTGCGGCGTCCACGCGTTCTCTGCGCTTTCACTGGGAGCTACATTCCTGAGCTGTTGCTAATCGACCATCTTGGATCTCTCCCTCGTGAATTTCTTTTCTTTTTTTTTTTTTTTTTTGTTTTTTTCCTCCCTCCAGTGACAGGGCTTTTTTCTGTCCCCCCACCTAGAGTGTAGTGATGTGATATAGCTCACTGCAACCTCAAACTCCTGGCCTCAAGCGATCATCCTGCCTTAGCCTCCTGAGTAGCTGACTGGGACTCAGCTAATTTTTTCCATTGTTTTTATTATTGTTAAAAACAATTTTTTTGAGATGGGAGTCTCACTATATTGCCCAGGCTGATCTCAAACTCCTGGGCTCAAGCAGTCCTCCCACTTCAGCCTTCCAACTTGTTGGGATTACAGTCATGAGCCACCATACCTGGCCTAATTTTTAAATTATTTTTGTAGAGAATAGGGGTTGCACTCTGTTGCCCAGGCTGGTCTCAAACTCCTGGCCTCAAGCAATCCTCTGCTTCGGCCTTCCAAAGTGCTAGGATTACAGGCATGAGCCACCAGGCTCAGCATGAGCCTTTTTAGAGTCAGTTGGTTTTGTTGATCCTCTTTGTTTCATATTTCTTTGATTGCTGCTTTTCACTTTTTTTCTTCTACTTTCTCTGGGCTTTTCTTTTAAAATTTACTGAGATGTGAAAGTTCCTAACTTTTAGCTTGCTTTTCTAAGTTCAAGTTTATGAATTTTTATTTTTGAATCAGGGCCGTGCTGTATCACCCAGGCTGGAGTGCTGGCATGATCATGGCTCACTGCAGCTTCCACCTCCTAGGCTCAAGTGATCCTCCATCTCAAATTCCTGAGTAGATGGGGCTACCGACGCATGCCACGACACCTGGCTTTTTTTTTTTTTTTTTTTTTAAATAATAATTTTATTTTTAAATTAAAAAAAATAGAGACAGGGTCTTGCTATGTTGCCTAGGCTGGTCTCCAAACTCTTGAACTCAAGCAGTCCTCCCTACCTTGGCCTCAGCCTCCCAAAGTCTTGGAATTACATCAGCCACCATGCCCAGCCTAATTTTTTTATTTTTTATTTTTGTAGAGACAAGGTCTCGCCATGTTGCCCAGGCTAGTCTCAAACTCCGAGATTCAAGTGATCCACTCACCTCAGCCTCCCAAAGTGCTGGGATTACAAGCATGAGCAACTGCACCTGGCCTATGTTTATACATTTCTAAGTCCTGCTTTAATTGTGTTCTACATGTTTTGAAATGTAGTATTTTTATGAACAAACAATCTGTAACCTATGTTTTATTTTATTTAAAATTGATTGGTGGATTGATTGATTTTGAGAGAGGGTCTGTCAGCCAGGTTGGAGTACATTGCTGTGATCATAGCTCATTGAAGCCTCAAATTCCTGGGTTCACGTGATCTCCTGCTTCAGCCTTCTGAGTAGCTAGGACCACAGGTGCATGCACCATGCTTAGCTAACTTAAAATTTTCTGTAGAGACAGTAATCTTGCTGTGTTGCCCAAGCTGGTCTCAAACTCCTGGCCTCAAGCCATCTTTCCTCTTCAACCTCCCAAAGTGCAGAGACTTAGAGCCCTGAGCTGCTGTGCCCAGCTCTTAATTTCTAATTGATACATAATTGTACATATTTGTGGGATATATTGTAATGTTTCAATGCATGTATACATTGTGTATATATATATCCCATGTTCTGGATTTTTTTTTTTTTTTTGAGATGGAGTCTCTGTGGCCCACACTGGAGTGCTCACTGCAACTTCTACCTCCTGGGTTCAAGCAGTTCTCCAGCCTTAGCCTCCCAGGTAGCTGGGATTATAGGCACCTGCCACCACACCTGGCTAATTTTTTTTTTTTTTTTTTTTTTTTTTTTTTTTGGTCTGTTTTGGTAGAGATGGGGTTTTGCCATGTTGGGCAGGCTGGTCTCGAACTCCTGACCTCAAGTGATCCACCTCAGCCTCCCAAAGTGCTGGGATTACAGACGTGAGCCACCACATCTGGTCTAGATGTATCTCATTTATTTATTCATTCATTCATTCATATGAAGGAGTCTCATTGTCGCCCAGACTGGAGTGCAGTGGCACTGTCTCACTATGACCTTTGCCTCCCTGGTTCAAGGGATTTTCCTGCCACAGCCTCTAGAGTAGCTGGGACTACAGGCACGTACCACCACACCCAGCTAATTTTTGTATTTTTAATAGAGATGGGTTTCACTGTGTTGGCCATGGTGGTCTTAAACTCCTGACCTCAGGTGATCTGCCCACCTCGGCTTCCCAAAGTGCTGGGATTACAGGTGTGAGCAGCCACACCCGGCCTAGATGTATCTCTTTTAGACAGCATGTGATAGAATGTTTTTTTCAAAGTAATATACAGTAAAATTGACTCCTTTTTGTGTATACTGTTCTATGAATTTTAATATGTAGATTCAAGAAACTACCATCACAACTGGGACATAAAACAATTATATCACCTTCTGTATGTTACCCTTGGTAACACACCCGGCCTCCCACCCCTTATCTCTAGCAACCACCGCTCTGTTCTGGGTTACTATAGTTTTATCTTTTCATGAATATGATATAAATGAAATGAAATCAAACACTATGTAATATTTTGAGACTGGCTTATTTCATTCAGCATACTGTCTCTGAGATTCATCAAAGTTATTGTGTGTATAAATGGTTAGTTCCTTTTTATTACTGAGTAGTATTCCATTTATGGATAGAACACAGTTATTTTTATCCATTCACTCCTTGAAGGACATTTTGGTTTCCATTCTTTGATGATTATAAATAGAGCTGCTGTGAACATAACATAGGCTTTTGCGAACCTAAGTTTTCATTTTTCTAGGGTAAATAACTGTGAGTTGGATTGCTGGGTCATATGAAAAATGTACATTTAACTTATTTATATAGAAGTTGCCAAACTGTTTTCTAGAATGGCTATACAGTACTGTTTTGCATTCACACTAGCATTGTTTGAGTTTCAGTTTTTCCTCATCTTCTCTAGCATCTCATCCTCTTTAGCATTACAAGTTAAATATTGGCGGTATATTTATTTTAATTTTTGGCAGTATATTTAATTACTTTAATATTTAATATATTTTAATTATTGGCAGTATATTTAATATATTTTAATATTTAAATACTGCCAATATTTAACTTGTAATGTTGAAATAATTTTAGATTTACAGAAGTTACAGAATCTTCATATATGCTTCCACTAATGTCTTCTACTGTTTTCTTGCCATAACCATGATATGTCATCAAAACTAAGAAATTGGGCCAGGCATGGTGGCTCACACCTGTTATCCCAGTAACTCTGGAGGCCTTGGTGGGAAAGGTTGCTTGAGGCCAGGAGTTTGAGACCAGCCTGGGCAACATAGCAAGACCCCATTTCTGTGACAAATTAAAGTTAGGTGGATATGGTGGTATGTGCCTGTAGTCCTAGCTACTGAGGAGGCTGAGGCAGGAGGATTGCTTGAGTTCAGGAATTCAAGGCTGCCATAAACTAGGAGAGTTAGGATCACACCATTGCACTCCAGCCTGGGTGACAGAGTGAGACACCCTCTCTCTAAAATAAATAAATTAATTAAATAATTAAACTAAGAAATTAACATCAGTATAATACTATTAACTAAACTACAGGCTTTATTTGGATTTTACCAGTTATATCCTTTTTCTGTTCAAGGAGCCAGTCCAGGATACCACATTAATTTAGTCTTCATGTCTCCTTAATATCCTCCAGTCTGTGAGGCTTCTCAGTCTGTCTTTAATTTTCATGACTTGAAAACTTTTGAAGAAGACTGGTGATGTATTTTATAGAATATCTTTCAATATAGGTTTGACTGATGTTTTCTCAAGATTAAATTGTGGTTATGGATTTTTGAGAAGACTACCACAGAGGTGAAGTGCCCTTCTGATCACATTCTATCAGGGGCATATGATGTCAAAGTGACTTAGCACTAGTGATATTTCAGTGAAGTCTGCCAGATTTTTCTACTGTAGAGTTGCTATTTCTCCCTTTCCAAGCCCACTGGACTTAGGAATGCCCTTGTAATGAATAAGCATGGAAAGGGAGAAATTTAGGCTCTCTTTCCATGCTTATTTCCTTTTCTAGAAGGAAGAAAATTGAGCTCCACCTCCTCAAGGGAGGCATATCAAATATTTTGTGAATATATTTTAAAACCACCATAGTGATAAATATCCTAGAGGATATACTTTGAGGCTATGCAAGTATCCTGTTTCTCCTAAAAGCTTTATTCATTAATTTTAGCATCTGTCTGTGGATCTTCCCTGTAGAAATTACTGTGTTGATCTAATAGTAGTCTTGTATTTCTTTCTTTCTACATTTATTAGTTGGAATTCTTATGTAAGGAAGATTTAAAAAAATTATTTACATAGTGTGGGTACCTGGATATTTTATTGCTTAGAGTTATAATTTGGTACTCATTATTTTGTTCAAATTGTTCCAGCTTTAGCCATTGGAGCTCCTTCAGGTTGGCTCCATGTCTCTTCAACTGTAAGACTTACTAAGCTAGGCCAAGCATGGTGGCTCATGCCTGTTATCCCAGCACTTTTTGGGGCTGAGGCGGGAAGATTGCTTGAGCCCAAGAGTTTGAGACCAGCCTGGGCAACATAGCCAGACCTCGTCTCTACTAAAAATAAAAAAATTAGCTAGGTTTGGTGGTGCACACCTGTAGGTCCCAGCTACCCAGGAGGCTGAGGTGGAAGGATCACTTGAGCCCCGATAGTCATGATTATGCCACTGTACCCCATCCTGGGCAACAGAGCAAGACCCTGTCTCAAAAAAAAAAAAAAAAAAAAAAAGGATTTGCCAGGCCGTCTTGTATTTTTCCTACCCTAATCCTAGAATGAGCCATTTCTTTAAAGAGCCTTCATTCCTTTTATTGGAGAATAACATTTAGAAACCAAGGAAACTAGATCTTCTCATTGCTACTCAGTGTCACTGTTTTTAGGTGCTCTCAGCAGACAGAGCTAGAAATTTGCATCAAGTAATGTTCATGCTAGGGTGTACTGTTCACACTATGGTGTACAATTCTGTGGGTTTTGACAAAATCACCTCTACTGTACAGAACAGTTTAATTGCCATGGAGCAGTCACCCATCATCTGGTCTCCATCTCTGTGGTTTTGCCTTTTCCAGACTGTCGTATAAGTCAGCGATCCCCAACCTTCTTGGCATCAGGGACCAGTTTCACAACTGGGCAGGGGTTGGGAGTGGTTTGGGGATGATTCAAGCACGTTACATTTATTGTGCACTTTATTTCTATTACATTGTAATATGTAATGGAATAAATTATACAGCTCACCATAATGTAGAATTCCCATCTGGAGGTGGTGGGAGACAGTGACAGATCATCAGGCATTAGATTCTCATAAGGAGCACAAAACGTAGATCCCTCAAATGCGCAGTCCACGATAGGGTTCTCCTATGAGAATCTAATGTCATTGCTGAGTGGACAGACGGCAGAACTCAGGTGGTAATGCAAGTGGCTCTCCCTCCCACTGCTCACCTCCTGCTGTGTGGCCCGATTCCTAATAGGTCACAAACTGGTACAGGCCTGTTAGAAACCCCTGATATAAATGGAACCCCTGATGTAAATGGAAGTATGCAATATGTAGCCTTTTGTTTCTGGCTTCTTCACTTTAAGATACACCATGTTGGTCAGGTGTCACAACTCATACCTGTAATCCTAGCACTTTGGGAGGCTGAAGCCAAAGGATTGCTTGAGATCAGGTGTTTGAGACCAGCCTGGGCAACAAAGCAATACTTTATCTCTACCAAAAAAAGGAGAAAGATTTATCCATTTTGTTGCACAAATCAGTAGTTTGTTCCTTTTTATTGCTAAGCATCCCATGGCAAACCATTTGTTTGTTCATGTACCTGTTGGACACCTTGGTTGTTTCTATTTTTTCATAATTATGGATAAAGCTGCCTTAAATATTTGTGTGAAGGTTTTTGTGTAGATATAAGTTTCTCTTGAGTAAATACCTAGGAGTAGGAATGCTGGTTGTATGGTTAAGTACATGTTTAACTGTATAAGAAAGTGCCAAACTGTTTTCCAAAACCATTTTGCATTCTCATCAAGAATGAATTAGTTACTGTTATTCCGCATCCACACCAGCTTTTGGTATTGTCAGTTTTGTTTCTTGGTTTTTTTTAATTTTAGCTATTTTAATAATGTATAGTGGTAGTGGTATGATTTAATTTCATTTTCCCTGCTGTCTAGCAGTGTTGCATATCTTTTAATACACTTATCTGTGTATCTTCTTTTATGATGTGTTTGTCCACATCTTTTGCCCATTTTTAAATTGAATTTTCTTATTGTTGAGTTCTTTATATGTTACAGATACAAATTCTTTATTTAGATTTGTGATTTGTAAATATATTCTTCTTGTCTCTGGCTTATTTTCTTAATAGTGTCTTTCACAGAGCAGAAATATTTTAATGTTGATGAAGTTCAGTTTATCAGTTTTACAGCCCATGCTTTTAATGTCATGTCTTCAAACTCTGCCTGGTTGCAAACTTTGGTTGCAAGAAGGTTTGATATGTTTACATTTATATGTTTCCCCCCAAGATGGGGTCTGGTCTTGTCACCCAGGCTGGGATTATACAGGTATGAGCTACCACATCTGGCCCAAGTTTTACATTTATATCTGTGATTCATTATGAATTATCTTTTATATAAAGTATGAGATTTAGGTTGAAGTTTATGATTTTGCATATTAATCTCCAAGTCGTCCAAAGTCATTTGTAGAAAAGATTGTTATGCCTGTAATCCCAGCACTTTGGGAGGCCGAGGTGAACGAATCACTTGTGCTCAGAAATTTGAGACCAGCCTAGTCATTATGGTGAAACCTTGTTTCTACTAAAAATACAAAAATTAGCCAGGCATGGTGGGGCGCAGTGGTTCACACCTGTAATCTCATCACTTTGGGAGGCTAAGGTGGGCAGATCACAAGTCAGGAGATCAAGACCATCCTGGCTAACATGGTGAAACCCCATCTGTTCTAAAATACAAAAAATTAGCGAGGTGTGGTGGTGCACACCTGTCATCCCAGCTACTCAGGAGGTTGAGGCAGGGGAATCACTTGAACCCAGGAGGCAGAGATTGCAGTAAGCCAAGATCATGCCACTGCACTCCAGCCTGGCTACAAAGTGAGACTCCATCTCAAAAAAAAAAACAAACTGGGCATGGTGACACACACCTGTGGTCCTAGCTACTCAGGAGGGTGAGGCAGGAGGCAGGAGACTTGCTTGAACCCAGGAGACGGAGGTTGCAGTGAACCGAGATCACGCCACTGTACTTCAGCCTGGGTGACAGAGGCAGATCCTATCTTGAAAACAAATATGTATGTATGTATGTCTCTCTCTCTCTCTCTCTCTCTCTCTCTCTCTCTCTCTCTATATATATATATATATATGTCTCCTTTCTCCATTGAACTGCCTTTATACCTTTGTCAAAAATTAATTGGCCATATTCGTGTTGGTGTATTTCTGTTCTCTTTATTCTGTTCCCTTGATCTATGCTTTATCCTTTTGCCACTGTTTTGACAACTATAGCTTTGTTGTAAGTTTAAAATTAGATAGTATAATTCTTCCAGCTTTATTATTTTTCAGAATTGTTTGGATTATTCTGATTCATTTGGATTTCTTTTTAAATACAGTCTGATTGTCTTTTACCTGGATAATTTATTCCACTTACATTTAATATAATTACTTATATTCAAATTTAACTTTTTTCCCTATGTTTCTTATGTTCTAGATATTTTTCGCCTCCCTTCTTACCATTCTTTTGGATTCTTTTTATGATTTCGCTTTATTCCCTCTTTCTGGTGTGGAAATACATGCTATTTTTGTTCTGTAATTAGTTGTCATCGTACATGTAGTGACTTGCAGCTATAATTTACCAAAGCCCGATATTATAACTTTTCATATATTATCCTCTTTTCATATAATAAAAGAACTTTAGAAAGAAGACTTTGACATCTACTCAATATACTATGTTTTTATTGTGATGCATTGTATTTTTTAAAGCTCCTCAAGGTATTGTTATTCTTTTGTATAATCAGTGTTTGTTTGGAGTTGTCTGTAGATTTTCCTCTTTTTTATTTTTTATTTTCTCTTTCAACTCAGACGTTAATGAATTACTTTTCTTCTTTCCTTAGCGACATTTGCTTGATAACAGAATTTTACTTTGGCGTTTTTTTTTAAAAAAACACACTGCAGGTATTAAACTAGCTCGGCTTCATTGTTGGTTTTAAAAAATCAGCTGTTCTAATGCTGGTTTTTGACTATAGTCTGCCTTTTTCTCTGCTTGCTTTTTAAGTTTATCTTTTGTTTTTTTTGTTTGAGACAAGATCTTGCTATTTTGCTCAGGCTGGTCTCCAACCCCTGGCCTCAAGCAATCCTTCTGCATCAGCCTCCCAAACAGCTAGGACTATAGGCCTGTTTTGTTGTTGTTGTTGTTGTTGTTGTTTTCCTGCTATTTTGTGATTACATGTTTAGCTTTGGATTTCTTTTCATTGATCTTGTTTGGAAATTGTTTTCTTCTGGAATTTGTGTCTAATTGCTTCTGGGATATTTTCAACTGTCTTCAGTTATTCCCTTTACCCCATTCTCTCCTTTTCTGTTAGTACTATTTAAAAGTTTGTCAAACTGGCCAGGTTCAGTGGCTCATACTTGTAATCACAACACTTTGGGAGGCCAAGATAGGCAGATCACTTGAAGTCAGGAATTCAAGACCAGCCCCACCAACATGGCAAAACCGTATCTCTACTAAAAATGCAAAAATTGCCCAGGCATGGTGGCGCACACCTGTCCCAGCTACTCTGGAGGCTGAGGCAGGAGAATCACTTGAACCCAGGAGGCAGAGGTTGCAGTGAACTGAGATCCCACCACCGCATTCCAGTCTGGGTGACAGCGAGACTCCCCTGTCATCTACATCAGGCATTTCTCCCAGTGTTATCCCTCCCCAACCTCCCAGCCCCCTGCTCTCCCTCCCTTAGCCCTCCACCCACCAACACACCCCAGTGTGTGATGTTCCCCTCCCTGCGCCCATGTGTTCTCATTGTTCAACACCCACCTATGAGTGAGAACATGCAGTGTTTGGTTTTCTGTTCTTGTGTCAGTTTGCTGAGAATGATGGTTTCCAGATTCATCCATGTCCCTACAAAGGGCACAAACTCATCGTTTTTTTATGGCTGCATAGTATTCCATGGTGTATATGTGCCACATTTTCTTTGTCCATTCTATCATTGATGGGCATTTGGGTTGGCTCCAGGTCTTTGCTGTTATAGACAGTGCCTCACTGAACATATGTGTGCATTTGTCTTTATAATAGAATGATTTATAATCCTTTGGTTATATACCCAGTAATGGGATTGCTGGGTCAAATGGAATTTCTATTTCTAGATCCTTGAGGCATCGCCACATTGTCTTCCACAGTGGTTGAACTAATTTACACTCCCACCAACAGTGTAAAAGTGTTCCTATTTCTCTACATCCTCTCCAGCACATGTTGTCTCCAGATTTTTTTATTCTAACTGGCATGGGATGGTATCTCAATGTGGTTTTGACTTGCATTTCTCCAATGACCTGTGGTGATGAACATTTTTTCATGACTGTTGGCCTCATATATGTCTTCTTTTTAAAAGTGTCTGTTCATATCCTTCACTCACTTTTGAATGCGTTTTTTTTTCTTGTTAATAATCTGTTTTATTTCTTTGTAGATTCTAGATATTAGCCCATTGTCAGATGGGTAGATTGCAAAAATTTTTACCATTCTGTTGGTTACTGGTTCACTCTAATGATTGTTTCTTTTGCTGTGCAGAAGCTCTTAAGTTTAATTACAAAAATTTTTTCCCATTCTGTTGGTTGCCAGTTCACTCTAATGATTGTTTCTTTTGCTGTACAGAAGCTCTTAAGTTTAATTAGATCCCATTTGTCTATTTTGGCTTTTGTTGCCATTGCTTTTGGTGTTATAGTCATGAAGTCCTTGCCTATGCCTATGTCCTGAATGGTTTTGTCTAGGTTTTCTTCCAGGGTTTTTATGGTGTTAGGTCTTATTTTAAATTTTCAATCCATCTGGAGTTAATTTTAGTGTAAGGTATAAGGAAGGGGTCCAGTTTCTGCTTTCTGTACATGGCTAGCCAATTTTCCCAACACTATTTATTAAACAGGTAATCCTTTCCCCATTCCTTGTTTTTGTCAGGTTTGTCAAAGATCTGATGGTTGTATATGTGTGCCACTGCTTCCAAGGCCTCTGTTCTGTTCCATTGGTCTATATCTCTGTTTGTACCAGTACCATGCTGTTTTGATAACTGTAGCCTTGTAGTATAGCTTGAAGTCAGGTAGTGTGATGCCTCCAGCTTTGTTCTTTTTGCTTAGGATTGTCTTGGCTATGTGGGCTCTCTTTTCGTTCTATATGAAGTTTAAAGTGGTTTTTTCCAGTTCTGTGAAGAAGGTCAATGGTAGCTTGTTGGGGATAGCGTTGAATCTATAAATTACTTTGGGCAGTATGGCCATTTTCACGATACTGATTCTTCCTAACCATGAGCATGGAATGTTTTTCTGTTTGTGTCCTCTCTTATTTCCTTGATCAGTGGTTTGTAGTTCTCTTGAAGTGGTCCTTTACATCCTTAGTTAGTTGTATTCCTAGGTATTTTCTCTTTGTAGCAATTGTGAATGGGTGTTCACTCTTGATTTGGTTCTCTGTTTGTTATTGGTGTATATGAATGCTTGTGATTTCTGCACATTGATTTTGTATCCTGAGACTTTGCTGAAGTTGCTTTAGTTTAAGGAGATTTTGGGCTGAGATGATGGGGTCTTCTAAATATACAATCATGTCATCTGCAGATAGAGACAATTTGACTTCCTCTTTTCCTAATTGAATACCCTTTATTTCATTTTCTTGCCTGATTGCTCTGGCTAGAACTTCCAATACTATATTGAATAGGAGTGGTGAGAGAAGGCATCCTTGTCTAGTGCCAGATTTCAAAGGGAATTGTTCCAGCTTTTGCCCATTCAGGGTGATATTGGCTGTGGGCTTGTCAAAAATAGCTTTTATTATTTTGTGATACACTTCATTGATACCTAGTTTATTGAGGGTTTTTAGCATAAAAGGCTGTTGAATTTTGTCAAACGCCTTCTCTGCATCTGTTGAGATAATCATGTGATTTTTGTCTTTGGTTCTGTTTATGTGATGGATTACATTTATAGACTGGCATATGTTGAACCAGCCTTGCAGCCCCAAGATGAAGCCTACTTGATCATGATGGATAAGCTTTTTGATGGGCTGTTGCATTTGGCTTGCCAGTATTTTATTGAAGATTTTTGCATCTGTGTTCATCATATTGGCCTGAAGTTTAGTTTTTTAGTTTAGTCTCTGCTGGATTTTGCTATCAGGATAATGTTGGTCTCATAGAATGAGTTCCCTATTTTTGTATTGTTTGGAATAGTGAATGGTACCACTCCTCTTTGTACGTCTGGTAGAATTCGGCTGTGAACCCATCTGGACCTGGACCTTTTTTTTGGTCGGTAGGCTATTAATTGCCACCTCAACTTCAGCCCTTGTTACTGATCTATTCAGGGTTTCAACTTCTTCCTGGTTTCATCTTGGGTGGGTGCAAGTGTCCAGGAATTTATCCATTTCTTCCATATTTATTGGTTTATGGCATAGAGTTGTTTGTAATAATCTCTGATGGTAGTTTATTTCTGTGGAATCAGTGGTGATTATCCCCTTTATCGTTTTTTATTGCATCTATTTGATTCTTCTCTCTTTTCTTTTTTATTGGTCTGACTAGCTATCTGTCTATTTTGTTGATTTTTTTAAAAAACCAGCTCCTGGATTTACTGATTTTTTGAAGAGTTTTTTTGTGTCTCTGTCTCTTTCAATTCTGCTCTGATCTTAGTTATTTCTTGTCTTCTGCTAGCTTTTGAGGTTTTTTTTTGATCTTGCTCCTCTAGCTTTTTCAATTTTGACGATAGGGTGTCGATTTTAGATCTTTCCTCACTTCTCATGTGGACATTTACTGCTATAAATTTCCCTCTAGACACTGCCTTAAATGTGTCCCTGAGATTCTAGTACGTTGTGTCTTCGTTCTCATTGGTTTCAAAGAACATCTTTATTTCTGCCTTCATTTCATTGTTTATCCAGTCGACATTCAGGAGCCAGTTGTTCAGTTTCCATGTAATTGTGTGGTTTTGAGTGAGTTTCTTAATCCTGAGTTCTAATTTGATGGCACTGTGGTCTGAGAGACTGTTTGTTATGATTTCTGTTCTTTTGCATTTGCTGAGGAGTGATTTACTTCCAATTATGTGGTCAATTTTAGAGTAAGTGCGAGGTGGTGCTGAGAAGAATGTGTATGCTGTGGATTTGGGGTGGAGAGTTCTGTAGATGTTACTATGTCCACTTGGTCCAGATCTGTGTTCAAGTCCTGGATATCCTTGTTGATTTTCTGTCTCATTGATCTGTCTAATATTGACAGTATTAAAGTCTCTCACTGTTATTGTACGGGAGTCTAAGTGTCTTTGTAGGTCATTAAGAACTTGCTTTATGTATCTGGGTGCTCCTTTATTGGGTGCATATGTATTTAGGATAGTTAGCTCTTCTTGTTGCATTGATCCTTTTACATAATGCCCTTCTTTGTCTCTTTTGATCTTTGTTGGTTTAAAGTCCATTTTATCAGAGACTAGGATTCCAACCCCTCCTTTTTTTGCTCTCCATTTGCTTGGTAAATCGTCTTCCATCCCTTTATTTTGAGTCTATGCACATGAGATGGGTCTCCTGAATATAGCACACTGATGGGTCTTGACTTGTTATCCAGTTTGACAGTCTGTGTCTTTTGATTGGGATATTTAGGCCATTTACATTTAACGTTAATGTTGTTGTGTGGGAATTCGATCCTGCCATTTTGTTAACTGGCTGGTTGTTTTCCCCATTTGTTAACCTAGTTTTCTCATTGTGTCGTTGGTCTTTACCATTTGGTACATTCTTGCAGTGGCTGGTACTGGTTGTTGCTTTTAGTATTTATAGTGCTTCCTTCAGGAGCTCTTGTAAGGCAGGTCTGGTGGTGACGAAATCTCTCAGTAATTGCTTGTCCGTAAAGGATTTTATTTCTCCTTCACTTATGAAGCTTAGTTTGGCTAGATATGAAATTCTAAGTTGAAAGTTCTTTTCTTTAAGGATGTTGAATATTGGCCCCCACTCTCTTGTGGCTTGTAGCTGAAAGATCTGCAATCAGTCTGATGGGCTTCCCTTTGTGGGTGACCCGACCTTTCTCTCTGGCTGTCTTTAGCATTTTTTCCTTTGTTTCAACCCTGGTGAATTTCACGATTATGTGCCTTGGGGTTGCTCTTCTTGAGGAGTATCTTTGTGGTGTTCTCTGTATTTCCTGTATTTGAATGTTGGCCTGCATTGCTAGGTTGGGGAAGTTCTCCTGGATAATATCCTGAAGTGTTTCCAGCTTGGATTCATTCTCCCCGTCACCTTCAGGTACACCAATCAAGTGTAGATTAAGTCTTTTCACGTAATCCCATATTTCTTGGAGGCTTTGTTCATTTCTTTTCACTTTTTCTCTTTTCTTACCTTCTCATTTTATTTCATTGAGTTGATCTTCAATCTCTGATACCCTTTCTTATGCTTGATTGATTTGGCTATTGAAAGTTGTGTAAGCTTCGTGAGGTTCTTGTGCTGTGTTTTTGAGCTCCATCAAGTCGTTTATGTTCTTCTCTAAGCTGGTTATTCTAGTTAGCATTTCGTCTAACCGTTTTTTTAAAGGTTTTTAGTATCTTTGCATTGGGTTAGAACATGTTCCTTTAGCTCAGAGAAGTTTGTTATTACCCACCTTCTGAAACCTGCTTCTGTCAATTCATCAAACTCATTCTCCATCCTGTTTTGTTCCCTAGATGGTGAGTTGTTGTGATCCCTGGGAGGAGGAGAGACTTTCTGGTCTTTGATGATTTCATCCTTTTTGCGCTGGTTTCCTCACATCTTCGTGGGTTTATCTACCTTTGAACTTTGAAGTTGGTGATTTCAGATGAGATCTCTGAGTGGGCATCCTTTCTGTTGATGTTGAAGCTATTTCTTTTTGTTTTTTAGTTTTCTTTCTAACAGGCCCCTCTGGTGTGTGAGGCTTTTTGTTTTTGGTTATACAGGAGTCAGGGAGCCACTTGAGGAGGCAGTCTGTCCCTTGTCTGCCTCTCAGGCACTGCTGGGCTGCCTCAGATTCAGCCTGACTGCTGTGTAGGCTTCTTTTGGCTTTTATTTACACAGGTGAGATTAGACCCACCTTCACAATGGCAGATGCCCTTCCCCCCACCAAGCTCGATCGTCTTGGGTCAAGCTTGAACTGATGTGCTGGCTGCAAAACTCTCAAGTGAGAGGGCTTCAGTTTGCTGGTCTTTGTTGGGTTGGTACCTGCCAAGCCATATCACCTTGTCTTCCTGCTTTCAACTCTCCCTCTTTCTGGGGGGTGGGTAGATCTGTCCTGCAAGAACTCTTGGTGCTAGCCAGAGAGGTTGGCTAGCAAAAGTTCTTGGTGCAAGCCAGAGAACTTGGTCCTCCAGTTCTTGCCAACAACTTGCAACACCAGGCAGGCCAGAGCTATAGCTTAGATCTGTGCTGGCAACTCGCCGCGCTTCTCAGCCTAGCGGCGTTCTCCCAGACTGTGGGTTTCAAGGGGTATGGGAGAAGTGCAGTATCTGAACCAGAGTGCCAAGGGGGTAAAGTCCCCGACCAGAGGATCAGGGACTTCCCCTGTGGGGCACATCCCACCCTGACTCAGTTTGCCCTCCCTGGGCTACACCCACTGTCCAGCCAGTCCCATTGAAATGAACCTGGTACCTGGGTTGAAATGTGGAGATCACTCATCTTCTGCGTTTCTCTCCCTGGGACCTGTGCTCCAGAGCTGTTCCTGTTCGGCCATCTTGGCGGAAGTCCTCCTCTCTTTTTTGAGATCTGCTAGGACGTTGTATTTAAAAATATGTATTTGTAGTAATCATTGAGGCCCACAGTAAGGTACTTTTCTCCATGGAGAGCTTGCTTATATCAGGTATGCATAGGCATCGATCCAGGAACCACCTTATAACAAGCTTAAGATATGATGTTCCCTCTAGTAGGGTTTTAATTCCTCCCTGGATCCTCCACTCCCCAATTACTCTTACCATTAGGGTGTATCCCTCTTCATAAGGTAGGAACCTTATGAAGAGAGCTTCCTATTAGACTTTTTGTCTTGTGAGAGCCCTGGGCTTTGGTTGAGCCACTGCACTCCAGCCTGGGCGACAAGGCAAGACCCTGTCTCTCAAAAAACAATTTTTTTAAAAAGGATGAGTGTGTGTGTTTAATTCATTCTCTTTAGTTGTCCTCAGTAAGAGTTGATCCCCTAGCCTACCATGCATGGAAACAGGAAAATTGCCTGCAAAAATGTTGATTTTTATACTTTGAAAACTAGGAAGCTGTCTGGGCATTTTGCTTTGTGACTTGCATTAGAGTTCTCCAGAAACATAGAAGCAATAGGAATATATAGATATATAGGCATACGAGAGAGGATGTTATTAGAAGAATTGGCTCACATGATTATGAAGGCTAAGAATTCCACGATAGATGGTCTGCGAGCTGGAGACCCAGGGGTGCCAGTAACACGGCTCAGTCTAAGTCCAGAAGCCTGAAAACCCACTCTGGTGTAAGTCCTGGTATCGTAATGTAGAGAAGAGTGTATCCCAGCTCTAGGAGAGGGGAAGTACTTTTTTTTTCTCTCTCTCTCTCTTTTTTTTCCTCCTATCCAGGTCCCCAGCTGATTGGATGATGCCCACGCAAATTGAAGGTGGATCTTCCCTACTTAGCCCACTGACTCACAGTTAGTCTCCTCTGGAAACACCCTTACAGATCACAGACACCCAGAAGTAATGCCTTACCAGTTCTCTAGGTATTCCTTAATCCAGTCAAGTTGACACCTAAAATTAACCATCACATGACCTCTGCAGTAGAACTATTAGTGTGCGAAGTAGAGAAAGGAAAATAAAGAATTGCAAAGGTTGTGAATTAATGATATTGTTTATTTTTAAAGCACAAATGTTAACAGTCGAGTAAACTAAGAGACTCTAAATCAGATATAAAAAGGTTGCTGACCTCCTGTGCAAAAAAAAGCACATCGTGTGCTTTTTTAAACCTGCTGCCACATTGCATGTGGCATCCAGTGATGTGTTTCTTATAGGCGATAACAAAATGTGCCAGTTTTTGGTCATTTTAGGGTACAAAATTATAGGTCTTTAAAATTCTTAGCTTGCTTTAAAGTGTTGTACTTTGCAATTTCTTGTTTTAATGTTTTCCATCTGAATAATTCCTATACATACTCCATAAATATTTGTTGAATGAATGATGAGTTGGTGATTTTAGGTACTCCATAATATTTGTTGAATGAATGATGATTTGGTGATGGTTTAAATACCCTTCAATGTCTGTAGACCACCATGGCTTAATTCTTTCAAGCACTGATCAGTTGAGATTGTAATGGTCTGTTTTCTTTGTCTGAGGGCAGAGATACTTTCTCTTTATTCTCCAGAGCCTAGAGAAAGAATACCTTCCTGGCAGTCAGGCACACATTTCCTGGCATATAGTAAATCTTCAGTAAATGCTTACAGTATAAGCATACACCTCTTGACTTGAAGAGAGAATTTAACAGTAAGTAGGGACATTTGAAATAAGTAATTCAGATAACATTAGTTACTTGTGCTGTTTTGTATTTATTTGGCCTTCTAGTCAGTGCCACTTTTGTAAAGGGAAATGGGCAAGTTTGACTGAATTTTTCTCTTTGCTATAGCAAGGCAGAAAAGTATACACATTTAAGCTCCCCCTGAGTTGCACAAGTCTTGTTTATCTCTTACCAGTTTATGTTGCCTGATTGCTTGGGAAAATAATTCATTCTCTGCAGCAATGCATAAAAGGTGTTTTCCTATGTAGCTGCTTTTCCTCTATAAACAAGCAGTCCTAAACTATGCAGTTGGTGCAATCTAAGCACATTCCTCATTCTTTATTGTAGAAATCTTTGTCCTGTCTGGATGATTATAAGATTTTGTTCATTTGCTATGGTTCATTTAAGGATGAGAGGGAGGTCTTTTTTTTTTTTTTTTTAAGATGGAGACTTACTAAACATTAAGGTTAAAAAGAACTATGTGGCTGGGCATGGTAGCTCATGCCTGTAATCCCAGCACTTTGGGAGGCCAAGGCAGGCAGATCACAAGGTCAGAAGTTTGAGACCAGCCTGGCCAATATGGTAAAACCCCATCTCTACTTAAAGTACAAAAATTAGCCGGGCATGGTGGCGCATGCCTGTAGTCCCAGCTACTTGGGAGGCTGAGGCAGGAGAACTGCTTGAACCTGGGAGGCAAAGGTTGCAGTGAGCCAAGATCATGCCACTGTACTCCAGCCTGGGTGACAGAGCAAGACTCCATCTCAAAAACAAAAAAAACTAATTGTATTACAATTGAAAAATTGACTTAAAGTTCTAGAATGATCTTTTCCATTCTAGAACCATAATGTATTAATGTTAAAAATACATTAACAGAAATGACTAAGCATACTTGTTTGTATAGTTTCTGGTATTATACTGTAACTAAGCCTCTGGTTTTCTTTTTAGTTGCCAAATTGAAAAATAACAACTGAACATAAGAGATTAGAGGGAGGGGCTGGCTGAGGGCAAGAGGAGTTTTTATGGAAATTAATTCTACTATATTCAGTATATATCAATAAACTTATGATTTTGGCAGTGCACAATTTATCCTTATGGTTTAGTGGCATTTTCTTTTCATTTACTTATACTTTATCAAAGAATAGGTCATGCAGACCCATGCAATTGGCTTTGATGTGGTCTGACTTCAGTAGGGAAAAATTATTGACATGATACTTTTTCAGTAGCTGATTAATTGGCGTCATTTAGGCTAAAAATTGAGCATACAAGACTTAGCCATGTCTTCAAAATCATTCTGAAGGCGTTTAGGTAGATGTAGTGGTCTGAAATGGTTAGCAACTAAAGTTACACCTCCTTTTATGCAATTACATGGAAACAGTAAGGACTAAGTAAGACAATTTAAAATGGAACTTAATAAGAAAGGTAATGCTCATGCATTAATGGTTCACTGCAACCTTGACCTCCCAGGCTCAGGTGATCCTCCCACCTCAGCCTACCGAGTACCTGGAACCACAGTTTTACCCCACTACACCCAGCTCATTTTTATGTTATTTGTAGAGAGGAGGTCTTGCTACATTGCCCAGGGTGGTCTCAAACTCCTGAGCTCAAGTGATCCTCCCATCTCAGCCTCCCAGAGTGCTGGGATTATAGGCATGAGTCAACACGCTTGGCTTCACATCCCCTTTTTATCACCATCCCTTAAACCCTCAATCCCTTAGAACCCTTTTATCTATATGAAGTTACAGAGTCACAGTTGAAGGAACCCTGTTTTATTTTCCCTTGTAATTAACGAAGGCCAACCATTTGAAATTCATGTAAATACCTTTCTTACTATAAGCAGATTATTTGGTATGCATGGCAGTAAGGGGAAGCACCTCTTTTAGGTGTACTGCAAAAACAGTTAGCTTGTTGTCTTCCCAGCAGAGAATTAAATCTGCTAGTTCATAAATTAGGTCCCAGTTGATGAGCCCCAAAGCAGTAAGGGTCGTTCAGACAAGTACTCGAGAATCTCAAGAGTTTCATTAGTGATTAGTCTTCCATTCCTCACAGAGGATGCCAGGGCCTTGAGAGAGCAGAATAAGACTGGGTGATAAGAATGTCTATCGACTAGTAAATAGGAGTTCAATATTCTCCATATGTCAGATGGCTTCCAGGGAGGAATGAGGACTCGTTTTGTAATGTCATGTCTACTCATGAGTTAGCCCTCAGGGGTTAACTTGGGCTGGGAGTTAACCACAACTATAATTTCTTTATTTTAAAGAATGAAGATTCCAGCCTGTTAGGTTTCTGCTCATTAGCTTTCACTAAGGAACTAGGGGATGTCTTTGGTGTTTCTAAGCCCTTTCTGGAAGATCGTCTCACTTCATCTTCCCTTCAGTCTGCAAGCTCAGTTAGATGGGTTTTATAAGGTTGAACCAAGGCTGGGAGAAGCCCAGCAGAGAGATCACTTCTTAAGCTATAGGGAAAGAGCTGCGAGATCCACAGATGAAGACTGTCTTATAGGTAGGTATAAAGTGTTAACCAGTAAAGTGACTTTAGAGGTATGTAGAGACTAAAGAGAAAGATACTGTTTCTGTCCGAGGAGAGGCTGAGAATTTAAAAGTTTAGTATATTAAAATTCATAAACTTCTGGGGACAGTATTTCTGTTGGGTTCATGCTGTTGTTTATACTATTTTGGCTGTATTCATAACAACAATTTTACTGTTTTCCTAGTGTCTTTCACTGCTGTCAATGCAGGCATAGTAGTCACAGAAAGTCACCAATCCTACAACATATGTGACCTTGTTTCTTTGGGAAGAAGAAAAATTATAAGAAAACATTTGGTTTTTTTGCATGTATGTGTGTGTGTGTGTGTTTATACTTTTAACTGACTTTAAGTGAAAATAAATTAGATTAATGTCACCCAGGTTTTATAAAACCAAAGAAATAGAAATGATTTTAAAGACTTGGTACTCAAATGACTGCTGTTTTCTGGTCATTAGTATATTTATGGAACCCCAGAAGGTTTGAGTCGAACAGAGGCAAGTTACAGGAATTTTTTGGGTGGGAGAATTCATAAGTCAGCATGTGAATCTTTTGATCTCATGTATTTGGAGTAGTAGAGTATGGTTAATTGTGTTTGTCATTAATCTCCATCGCAGTATCTTGCTATTCTTCTGAAAGCCCTTAGCTACTGACACCATGGGCATAAGGAGATATCTTTTCTGGCTTCTTTTTGGGTGTGGTAGCTAAGTTACAGCTTAAATACAGCCTTGGAAAGATGAGCAGTTTGTAAGCAACAAAAATAAAAATAGTATAGGTATGATAACAGATGTATCATCAGCAAACAAAATAACCCAACCAAAAAATAGACAAAGGCTTTGAATAGCCATTTCTTCAGAGAAAATGTACAAATGGCCAATAAGCACATGAAAAGATGCTCAAAATCATTAATCATTAGGGAAATGCAAATTAAAATCACAGTCAATGGAATACCACTTTGTACTCATTAAGATGGCTATTAATTAAAAAAAAAAAAGAAGCAGAAGAAAAGAAGACCAGAAAATAGGCCAGGCACAGCCTATTTTGAGAACACTTTGGGAGGCCAAGGTGGGAGGATCCCTTGAGTCCAGGAGTTCAAGAACAGGCTGGGCATAAGCAAGACCCCTGGCTCTATAAAAACAAACAGGTCGGGCGTGGTGGCTTGCACCTGTAATCCCAGCACTTTGGGAGGCCAAAGCAGGTGTATCACAAGGTCAAGAGATCGAGACCATCTGGCCAACATGGTGAAACCTCATCTCTACTAAAAATATAAAAATTAGCTGGGCATGGTGGCGCACGCCTGTAATCCCAGCTACTTGGGAGGTTGAGCCAGGAGAATCATTTGAACCTGGGAGATAGAGGTTGCAGTGAGCCAAGATCATGCCACTGCACTCCAACCTGGCAACAGAGTGAGACTTTGTCAACAAACAAGCAAAAAACAGACAATAACAAGTGTTGGTAAGGATATAGAGAGGTTGTAACCTGTTGGGGAGAATGTAAAATGATAGAGTTGCTGTGGAAAACAATATGCTGGTTCCTCAAAAAATTAGACATAGAATCACTACATGGTCCAGCAATTCCACTTCTGGATATATACCCAAAAGATTTGAAAGCAGGATCTCAAACAGATATTTGTACACCTATATCCATAGTAGCATTATTTACAATAGCCAAACTGGAAGCAACCCAAGAACCCAAGTATCCATCAGCAGATAAATGGATAAGCAGAATGTGTGTGTGTGTGTGTGTGTGTATGTATATGTATATGTGTGTGTGTGTGTGTGTGTGTGTGTGTGTGTGTATGTATGTATGTGTATATATGTATGGTGCCTTACCATTCAGCCTTTAAAAGAACTGGAATTCTAACACATGCTACAATATGGATGAACCTTGAAGACATTATGCTAAATCAAATAAGTGAAACAAAAGAAAAATATTGTCTGCTTCCGTTTATATGAGGTTCCTAAAATAGTCAACTTAGACAGAAAATAGAATAGTGGTTGCAAAGAGTTAGGAGGAGGGAAATTAATGTTTAGTGGATATGTAGTTTTAGTTTGGGATAGTAAAAATTTATAGAAATGGAAGATCTGGTGATAATTGCATAAGAATGTGAATATACATAATACAACTGAACTTTATGTTTAAATGTGAATAAAATGTAATTTTTATTTTTTTTTAGATGAGGTCTCAGTCCTGTTACCCAGGCTGGAGTGCAGTGGTGCAATCATAGCTCACTGTAGCCTCAACTTTTGGGCTCAAGTGATTCTCCCACCTCAGCCTCCCAGGTAGCTGGGACCACAGGCACACACCACCACACCTGGCTAATTTTTTGTATTTTCAGTAGAGACAGAGTTTCGCCATGTTGCCCAGACTGGTTGTGAACTCCTGGGTTCAAGTGATCCACCCTCTTTGGCCTCCCAAAGTGAGCCACTGTGCCTGGCCATAAAGTTTATGTTATGTATATTTTACCACAATTTTTTTTAACCACAATTTTTAAAAATGTTTCAACAAGCCAGGCATGGTGGCTCACTCCTATAATCACTGTACTTTGGGAGGCTGAGGTGGGAGAATCACTTGAACCCAGGATTTTGAGACCAGCCAGGGCAACATAGGGAGATCCCATCTTTACAAAAAAATATATTTTTTTAAATTAGCCAGGCATGGGCTACCACGCCTGTGGTTCTAAATACTTGGGAGGCAGAGGTGGGAGGATTGCTTGAGCCTGGAAGGTCAAGGCTGCAGTGAGCTGTGATCACACCACTGCACTCTAGCCTGAGCTACAGAGTGAGACCTTGTCTCAAAGAAGTTTCAACAAAAAATAAAAATAGTACAAAGGTTATCTCTATCCCCTTTGCCCAAATTTATCTATTGTAATATTTTACCCAACTTGTTTTATCATTTGTGAATATGCTATCATGTCTGCTCTATATATGCACATGTAAACACTTGTGGCCACACTTTTTTTCTGAATCATTTTAGGGTAGATTATATGCATCTTGGCTGTTTACTTCTAATTCAGTAAAGTTTCTTAAGAATAGATATATTCTCTTAACTACTGTGATTATATACCAACTTCACAAATTTACATAGATACAATAATTTAATACCATTAAATTCCAGTTCTGTCAATACTGTTTTTTATAGCATCCCTACCCCCACCTCCTGTAAGACAGGATACAGTCTGGAATAGAGTATTATTGCATTTATGCAGTGTCTCTTTAGCCTCCATTTGTCTTTTATGATATGAACATGTTTTAGGAGTATAGTACCCCTTCCCCCTTTTAAAGTAGATACTTGCTCTTTTTCTGAATGTTTCCTAGTAATTGAATTAAAGTTATGACTGGGCACGGTGGCTCACACTTGTAATCCCAGCACTTTGGGAGGCTAAGGTGGGAGGATTGCTTGAGCCTAGGAGTTCAAGACCAGCATGGGCAACATGGTGAAACCCGGCCTCTACTGAAAATACAAAAAATTAGCTGAGTGTGATGGTGGGTACTTGTCGTCCCAGTTACCTGGGAGGCTGAGGTGGGAGAGTCATCTGAGCCTGGGAAGTTGAAGCTTCAGTGAGCCATGATCACACCACTGCACTCTGGCCTGGGAAGACCCTATCTTAATATACATACATACATACATACATACATACACATATACAGATTGAAGTTATGCAATTTTAGCCAGGAAACTGCTAAGTGTTGTGTCCTCCTCAGGTTATCACAACTGGAGACTCAATACAGTTTCTTTTCTTACTTTTTTTTGGAGATGGAGTTTTGCTCTTATTGCCCAGGCTGGAGTGCAATGGCTTGATCTTGGCTCACGGCAACCTCCACCTCCTGGGTTCAAGTGATTCTCCTGCCTCAGCCTCCTGAGTAGCTGGGATTACAGACATGTGCCACTATTCCCAGCTAATTTTTTTTTTTTTTTTCGGTAGAGACAGGGTTGCTCCATGTTGGTCAGGCTGGTCTCAAACTCCCAAACTCAGGTTATCCCCCCTTGCCTCGGCCTCCCGGAGTGCTGGGATTATAGGCATGATCAACCAAGCAGGGCCAACTCAATACAATTTCAATTAAATGCATAATGAAGAGAATCAGCAAATGCTGTAGGAATTACAGAAAACAGATAAAGAGGCTAGAATAGTCAATGAAGACATCATTGGAAAGGAACCTGATTTGATAGCATATTTCTAAAATTTTACTTATTTCCCTCAGTGTCAAATTTTGCATTAGCTCAGCTAATCTATATTACTGTTTTATTCCCATTTTTAAGCTCCTGTATTAAATATAAAGAGAAGATTACTGATTTCTGTTTTTAAATTTAATGAAATCAAGTGTGTCTTTCAAATGGTGATCAACAGTCTACTGATTATTACCATAAGATTCCCCAAAAGATTTGGATCGATATAAGATGACATGGAACTTTGATGTATGAGAACAAGTCTTTATTCTCTTCCTGATTTCACCAAATATGAGTCAGACTGACAATTTGTACTCTCAGCTTTGTTGCCATTCTAGAACCTTTTGGCACCCCTACTTAAGTTACAGAAAGCTGCTGAAAGGAAAGTACTTTTCTTGCTAATACCTTTTGTAGAATATATAAATAGTGCCATTTTTCCCTTCCAGGCTACCTTACAAAAATCATTCTAACTTTGCATGCAGAGGTAACAGGATACTTGGCAGAATATGATTCAAGCAAATATCAGTTTAGTATATTTCTTGGTATTTTTTTCTCATGTTTATAGGAAGTAGTGGTTGACACAGTTGAGATATATTTATTGGTTATAAGTAGGAGAGCCAGAGGTATATTTCAGGCCATTATTATTTGTAAGATTATTTCCTTCCCATATACTTTCTGTAAATGATTCCTTGGCCTTTGTGCATTTTGTTTCTGCAGTTTGAAGAAAACAGGTCTGAAACAAGGTCTTACCCCCAGCTGCCTCTGAACGCAGTGACTGCCAGATCTCCAAACATCAAGTCCAGCTTTGTCCGCCAACCTGTCTGACATGTCGGGACCCGTGCCAAGCAGGGCCAGAGTTTACACAGATGTTAATACACACAGACCTCGAGAATACTGGGATTACGAGTCACATGTGGTGGAATGGGGGTAATTGTTTTTGTTGACTTCATTATACTCACTCAAAGGGCTGAGTCTTGTAGATCTGTTGAGTAATTTTTGTCAGAAAACCTCCGTGACTCTCTATCCGTATACCTCAAGATCAAAGCCCAATTTGTGTTTTTTTCTTTTGAGCTGAAAATACGGTTTTGTGGTGAAAAAGCAGAATATTGCTTTGGCAAATGAACAGTTGTAATGGGCTTACCATTTAAAAATCATCTTAGTTTCTTGTCCTTTTCTCTGATTTATATGCAGTCATGCACCACATAACAGCATTTGAGTTAATGACAGACCACATGTAGGACAGTGGTTAGAGAGCTGAAAAATGTCTGTGGCCTGGTGATGTCATCTTAACATCAACAATGCATTCTTTACCTTTTCTATGTTTAGATACACAAATACCATTGTGTTATAATTACCTGCAGTATTTAGTACGGTAACATGCTGTACACATTTGTATCCTAGGAGTAGTAGGCTATACCTTAGGTGTGTAGTATGGTATACCATGTAAGTTTGTGTAAATACTCTGATGTTTAACACATTTCTCAGAATGTCAGTAAATAACGCATGACAGTATTCTGTACAGGGACCTGGCAACAAAAAGTTACCTATCAGCTTGCTTAGCAAGCTAAGGGCATTGCAGATCAGTGAGAATTGATACTTGAGAGACTTTGAAAACACCGAATTCTTACAAAAAGTATTTTTGAGGTAGAAAATGTTGTTTCATGTTGATACGGAAGGATGAAACAGTTCTCCAGAAAGATAACTTCTTTCTGTTGAGGAGCAAAATTGAATCCTTAAACAGTTGCCGTTATCCTGAGACTAGGCATGTCTTAACATGGAATTCAGCCCAAATTCTATCTTGCATGTTGTAGTCTGCCTGAACAGCTGTGTTTGCCCTCCTGATTCTCTGTGTAAACTCATTTGGATGTTTGCATTTCCTGTCCCAATGTGGTAGACATTTAATTGGTCAGATCATAATTTCGTGGTAAAAGCATTTTGATATTCAAGTGCAAAAGAAAGCAATTTGAAAACTCAAAAAGCTACAGCTCCTGTATGCTAGTTTTATATCTGACTGCGTGTGATTTCCATAACCTGTAAGTGGTTAGTAACTGCTTCCCTAAATTGTCATAGGGTGTATTTTTAATCTTGAGTATACCGAGATTCGTGTGTGTGTGTGTGTGTGTGTGTGTGTGTGTGCACGCACAAGTGTGGACAAGTCTTGGTCTGTCACCCTGGCTGGATTGCAGTGGCACTACCTCTTACTGAAACCTCCTCGTCCTCCTGGGTTCAAGTGATTCTCCCACCTCAGCGTTCCAAGTAGTTGGGGTTACAGGCACCTGCCACCACACCCAGCTAGATTGAGTATGCCATGATTCTTAGCAGTAAATATATTGCTTCTGATAAAGAGGCACTGTGTGCTATAAAGACACCATTAACTGCCAGTGTGGTTCAATACCAATAAATGTTACTATTGATAATCTAACAATTTTCCTCTTATGTCACGGGCTTTGGATTCTAGGTAATACAGTGTTTATTATATAGATTTCAACTACTGTCTTCAAATTGAGTGCTTTGTACTTGGTTCTGCTTACATGGCACCAAAGGGCCTTTTTGGGCTTTTGACACAGTGTGCTGTTTGCTTGCTCACATTTGTTTTGTATGCCCTCCTATAGGAAGAGAACTCAACAAGAAGTGGGAGCTTTCTTCCCCTAGACTTGCTGTGATTATTACACTGTCCATTGTTTTTAGTACCTTTTGTCTTTCCATCCACTTTCTTTTTAGCTACTCGAGGAAAATGAATGGTTGATGTGGTTGATTTGGTTCATATTGGATTCTTAGTAGCTCCAGGAGGAGTAGATAGAACCTAGGCCTTAATGGAACCATGTTTGTCATTCCTCAGAGCAAAGTCCTCTACATTGGAAGCAGGCAGGGGCAGGAGGATATTGTTTTCATTTCCCTTATTCTACCTCTGTTTATTGCCTCTGATGTTGCTTATTGGTTGCAGAATACAGGTATAAGTAGAGGAAGGGACCACTGACTATAGTTTACACTCTTTAGTGTGCTTTGTAAACTTTACTACACATGGACTGTCCCCAGAGCTTGCCCTGGAGGGCAAATAGATTAAGCCTGTATATTTGAAAGCCACTTACCTCCAAAGAGGCCTGTTAAAAATCAGCTGCTGCCAAAGCGTGGCTAGATTGAAACAGTCTTGGAAAATGTTTTGAATTCCTGCTAAGTGCCAATACTGGACCAAGCACTAAGGGACAAGAATATATAAAAATTACTCTCTTGGGAAAAGCTGTCTCTTGTTGGAGACAAGCATATTTAGAACAAACCCTAATACAAGCTAGCTCCATGTTATGTGCCAATACAGATGCAAACAGTTTGGGATTTGAAAGAATAATTGAAAGCCATAAGTTTTGCTAATGCTAGGATTTGGAACACACATTTTTAATTGGCCTAATTTAAAAAAAAAAACAATGAAACCAATTTGGGAATTGCTTGAAATACATATAAGTTTTATCACACCTGCTGGTAATAGATTCCTGTAAAGTTGAATTGATGCTTGATAATTTGACCTTTATATAAATCATTCTGTTTTTGTCCACAGAAATCAAGATGACTACCAGCTGGTGCGAAAATTAGGCCGAGGTAAATACAGTGAAGTATTTGAAGCCATCAACATCACAAATAATGAAAAAGTTGTTGTTAAAATTCTCAAGGTGAGTACAAGAGATAATTTCAGAGGTATTTAGAATATAGATTTTTAAATATATTTGTGAAAACTTTTCTAAAACGGCATTAAAAAGGTTTTTGGTGCCAAAGCAAATACATAAATAAAATTTTATTGTATCCTATGAACTCAGTAGAACAAGTTACGCTTATGTGACAGATCAGGAAACTGAAGCAAGAGAGGTGATTTAAGTTGACTCATATAGCCAGGTTGTGTCAGAGTAAGGGAGTAAAGGTACAGTCTCTTCTCTCCTAGTTCTTACCTAATATTTATTTCCTGTACTTTTAATTATATAATGAGGCTTTTGTTTTCAATAAATAAATCATTACCTCTACTTTGTAAGAATGAGGAGTCACAGGACTTAAGGGGGACAGATAGATGGTATCAATGCAGCTCATCTGGTATAATTGCCCATGCTTAGATGATATGAGTGATAGGGACTGAAACAAACTGGAGAACACATGACTCTTCAAAAGGAGTTAGCTGCTTCTCAGCTGAAGCTGATTATTGCCCTGCAGTAGTGCAAGTCCAATGTTGCTTGATACTCTGTTTTGCAAAGAAAAGCCAGTAATTTGTATTTGTATATGAATTCTCCTGACTCTTAAGTGTTGACTCAAGATTTTAAAAAACATTGCACAGGCCAGATTTGGCCTCTGGGCTACCAATATACAACTTTTAATTTAGTTATAACTGTGCTGTGGAAGGTCATATATTGGGAACTTAGCATATAGTTCCTTACCACAAGAACTTTTTTATATTTGACACTAAAAAGTAGAAGTTTCCAAACAGTCTCAATTTATAACACTTAGACTGTCTTAGTAATTTTTTCATGGTACTCCTAAGTCAAGAGACGAGGTTTTATGATATTGGTCAGGCTGGTCTCCAACCAACTCCTGATGTCAGGTGATCCACCTTGCCTCTGCCTCCCATAGTGCTGAGATTACAGCTGTGAGCCACCGTGCCCAGCTGCTAAGTATTTATATTTTAACAACTTGTTAGCCATTTAAAAAGTTATTCACATAAATTAAAGGAAAAAATCAATTTTTCATTCTTATATAACTATAATTTATTACTATTGGGTTATGTACACCTATTACCGCACAGCTTTTCAAATGTTGGAATCAGATTGGACACCACCACCCTCATTTCCTGTCACTGATTTTTTGCACAGTACTTGCTTTTTATCACAGCAACTACTGCAAACCCAGCTTCACAAAAATATGCTCCCACAAGGAGTATTATATAATCTAATGTTGAAACTACGAACTACCTCAACCTGGTGCTGCACCCAGTGTCTGGCAGATCCAACAATTGGTTAGTGTGTTTTCCTCAAAAATGTAAAGTATTTCACAGTACCCCTGTGCATTGCTGGGGTGCCTCACATGCCATTTGAGAACCAAAGAGTTTAAGTATTTATATCTATCTTGAAGTATCTAGAAAGAGAACTAGGCTGGAAATCAAAACATTTGGGTGACTAGCCATGGTAGTCCTTTTAACCTAGGACATGTTTATTCACCTGTTAAAAAGAATGTTGACTGAGCATGGTGGCACGTGCCTTTAATTCCAGCTACTTAAGAGGTTAAAGTGGGAGGATTGCTTGAGCCCAGAAGTTGAAGGTTGCAGTGATCTATGATCAAGCCACTGCACTCTAGCCTGGGCTATGGGAGTGAGACCTTGTCTCAAAATAACAAAAAAGATCAAATACAAAATTAAAATTGTGTGTGTGTGTGTGTGTGTACACCTTGGAGACTGGAGTTCTTTGTAATTGTATGGTGATATTCATATGGAAAAGTATATGATAAAATGAGGTGATTTATTATTTAGAGCCACATGAAAGGCGTGAATAGCGGGTCTGCATTTCAAGAGAGGGTGGTAGTTAGGAAAAGCTCTCTGGAGCTGTTCTCAGGCTGAATGAGAGGAAGATTTAGACAGCTGTTGGGTGGAAGTGGTGAAGGGAAGCATCCTGTAGAGTACACCAAGATAAGAAAAGAGGACAAGGGAAAAGTGAGAGAAATATTTCATGTGAAGGATGTTACGTGACCATATATCGGTTGAACTTGGAAAGAGAGATTTAAGTTGGTGAAAGCCTAGAAAAGGTAATCTCTGCATTTCCTTGCAGTCTTAACATTATATAACTGTCTTTTCTAGGTAATTGTGAATCTTTGATGGTTTTGAATGAAGGGTGATTTAGAAAGATTTTTTTCAGCTGAATTTTTCTAACTGTATTGTATATTTTACTGTAAGACGGTGTAAGTATAGGTGAAGTTTCTTATAAACTATGTTTAAAATTTTTAGTCTCTTCTCCCCTTTGTAATAAGACAAAAGTTGCATTGATCACATTAGATTAGGGCCCAAGTCAGCTGCCTGGTCTGTCACAAACCAGCTTTTTAAGTTTATAGAATAGAAGGATTCTGTAGAATAAAAGTTTTGTAAACCAGAAGCTTTTTTTTCCCACTAAAAAAACCCAGCAATTGGGTTAATAGAAAATAGGAGGTAAACTGACAGGTTAGTCTCTGCAGGGTAGAAAGATCTCCCAGATACTGTAACCTTTTAGAAAGATCTGAACAGTTAAAGCAAGAAGAGAAAACTATTGTCTTGTTTCTTAGGTAGATACAGTATTGGGTAAGAGGTTTTGGGTTTAATTGAATGTGGACTACATGGAAGTCATTAGTAAAATAGCTTCTATTCATTGGGTACCTAATTTGCATTGCACCTGTTCTAACTGTGGTATATAAATCACTAATGGGCAGTTATAGTCCCTTACAGCAATGAGAAGCATTTAAATGGCTTTTTTTTTTTTTTTTTTTTTTGAGTTTCACTCTTTAGCCAGGTGCCAGGCTGGCGTGCAGTGGCTCGATCTCAGCTGACTACAACCTCCACCTCCCAGCTGCAAGCAATTCTCCTGACTTAGCCTCCTGACTAGCTGGGACTACAGGCACTCACCACCATGCCCAGCTAATTTTTGTATTTTAGTAGTGATGGGGTTTCATTATGTTGGCCAGATGGTCTCAATCTCTTGACCTCATAATCCGCCCACCTCAGCCTCCAAAGTGCTGGGATTACAGGTGTGAGCCACCGTGCCTGGTCTTAAATACTTTTTCTAAACACTGTACAACTACAAAGTCAGGTTTTGAGAACTGTCAATGTTTTCAAAATCTGCTTGCTTTCTGCTACCATGTGCTTGAGGCTTAAGACAAAGTTAAAAGAATTTATAGTATTATTTGGTAGTTTCTGGACCTGGATCATCAGCTTTGAAAGTATCTAAAATAAATCCCCCATTTCCCCATCAAGATTCTGATTTAGTAAATCTTGGAGGGTTCTGAGTCTGTCTATTTAAAAAATCCAGGTGATTGTTGGTCATCAAACTTTAGTAACCACCAATCTTATTAATGAAGAGATGAAATGTACTTAACTTCTAAGAGTTGTATGCAGTGCAGCAGCAGTCTGAAGTGACCAACACCCTAAGACCTGCACAGTCCAGTATAGCAGGCACACAGGCCACATGAGGCTGTTGAGCACTTGAAATATGGCTGGTCTGAATTGAGATATGCTGTAAGGGTAAAACTTTAAAGATTTAATACAAAAAATTTAAAATAGATTAGTAATTTTTAATATTGATTTATATATTAAAATAAGATTTTTAGATTAAAATACATTAATTTTGTCTTTTTTTCTTTTTAATTTTCTTGATGTGGCTATGACACATTGAAAATTACACATGTAGTTTGCATTGTATTTCCTTTGGGCCAGCACTGTTTTAGACTATTCAGAAGGCTTTATAAGGCCAGGTGTGGTGGTTCATTCGCGTAATCCCAGCACTTTGGGAGGCCAAGGCGGGCGTATCACCTGAGGTCAGGAGTTTAATACCAGCCTGGCCAGTATGGTGAAACGCTGTCTACTAAACATACAGAAATTAGTTGGGCATGGTGGCAGGTGCCTGTAATCCCAGCTACTCGGAAGGCTGAGACAGGAGAATTGCTTGAACCCAAAAGGTGGAGGGCAGAGGTTACAGTGAGCTGAGATGGCACCACTGCACTCCAGCCTGAGTGACAGAGCAAGACTCCGTCTCAAAAAAAAGAAGGCTTTATAAAGGAGATATAGTTGGACCAAGGCCCTCCTCAAAAAAAATATGAAAAGGATTCCATACTAGATGGGTGAGGACAAAGGAATGTTTAAAATATACTCTGCAGAGTAGTGTTTTTAGAATGGAGGGATTCATTAAGAGTATTGGTGATAAGGCTAGACAGTTATGATATGTTCCAGCCATATTCCAAAGTCTTTCAAATACCTCATTTGAGTCTTGCAACAGTCTTATGAGATGGATGCTCTTGTTATTCATTTTACACTTAGTGAAAGGCTTAGAGAGGTTATATAGTTTGCCATTACAGCTTGCAGGTAATGAAGATAGGTTTCACATCGGGTAGTGTGACTCCAAGACCCATACTTTACCTTCAGGGTTATGCTACACAAAGATGTTTTGGCCATCCTTGTTGTTGGGCCCGATTAGAGGAAGAAATGCAAAGGACCCACTGCTTCATCCTAATTGATAAAAAGTTTTTCAAGTTATACTTTAGTATTACTAACCATTTAAATTGCTACTTTGTAAGGTTTTAAGACATTAACATGTTTAACATATTTTAAAATATTAACATCAAGACTGATGATTGAAATGCTAATTCTGCAGAAGGCTGGTATTTGGAATGGAAATCTTTTTTTCTTTCAATTCAACATTTGTAAGTACCTGCAGAATACTTGGCACAGTGCTAGGAGAAGGATTCAGAGACGAGTGTGACACATTTTCTTCCTTCAAGGAGCCCATAAGTAAGCCATTTATGTATTACACTACATGTCGAAATACTCTGAAATTTTTGTTTTGTTTTGTTTTTGCTGATGTACTTTTCCCTTTTCAGCCAGTAAAAAAGAAGAAAATTAAGCGTGAAATAAAGATTTTGGAGAATTTGAGAGGAGGTCCCAACATCATCACACTGGCAGACATTGTAAAAGACCCTGTGGTGAGTATAGTAGGTGTTAGCAAGGCCCACCTGGGCTGAGAAGGTGTTTCACCTGTAGCACAACTGGCCTCTTTCTGTTCCCTTCCCCAACCCTCATCGTTAAGTCCTGCTTTGAAAGTGCTTAATCAGATACACCATTTAACTAGCTTGGGTCTTTCTTTCAAAGAGACCTCCACCCACAGACTATTTCTTATTCTTCTAGGCTAAGAGACTGATAGCACTGGAAACTGAAATGTGTTAATCCATTTTGCAAACTCAGGTTCGATGCCGATGGGCGATGGGCGCATTGTCGGGCTGCCTAGAGCCTGGTGAGACTTCAGCTCCATGTCTTCTGTTTGAAATCCATCCCAAAAATGACCAAAGTGTGGTGATGATCAGAGTGGGGAGGGTTTCTTACTACTGAGGCGAGGACTGCCAAATTCACCATGCAGCATCCACAAACATTGTGCCCACTAAAGCTGCCAGAGCTATTGCTAATGTGTGTTTTTGTTTTTTTCTTTTCCCCAGTCACGAACCCCCGCCTTGGTTTTTGAACACGTAAACAACACAGACTTCAAGGTATAATATATAACCAACTGTTTCGGGCTAGTGGGTTTTTAGACCACATAGCCTTTGGGGATTAGGCTATTAGAAGAGCTTGCTTCGAATTTGTTTTTAAAGAGATTTTTATCCTTATAGTGCTAAATTTTAAGATAGAAGAACTCCTATACAAGCAGTGCCCACTTTCTGCATCTTGGTATTTTGTCCGTTTGTTTAATGTTCTTTTGAATGACAGATACATTTACTTCTCACTACTTATTTGACAGTTTCTGCTGATGTTCAGCCTAATGAAGGCAGCAACACATGTTTACCTAGGATTTGGTCTTATGGCAGTTTGCTTTTAACAGTAATGTTCAGGAAGAAATATATTGTATAAATAAAAGTAGGAACTGCTTATTTCTTAGGATTCCTCAGAAACTGTGGGCTGTAGATCTTAAAAGACAGGGATCGAGGAAGGATAACGTCAAATCAGGCTATGACACAAACCTCTATGAGAGAGATCTCAGAATTCCAATCTATCAGGTGGCCTGCTTATTTCACACTGTTCAATTTTACAGAAGAATGTAGCTACTCTTGTGGAGTAAAGGTTGTAAAGATCTTTGATTTGGCTGTGTGCAGTGGCTCACGCCTATAATCCCAGCACTTCGGGAGGCCGTGGTGGGTAGATCATGTGGTCAGGAGATTGAGACCATCCTGGGTAACATGGTGAAACCCCATCTCTACTAAAAATACAAAAAAAATTAGCCAGGCGTGGTGGCGGGTCCCTGTAGTCCCAGCTACTCGAGAGGCGGAGGCAGAAAAATCGCTTGAACCCGGGAGGCAGAGATTACAGTGAGCCGAGAACACGCAACTGCAGTACAACCTGGGCAACAGTGCGAGACTCCCTCTCAAAAATAAATAAATAAATAAAGATCTTTGATTTGCCTTTGCACCAGTCCAGTATCCAGATAAGGAAAAAGGAAGAGGACTGTTTTAAGAGTCAGAATGATAATTTCAAGGAAAATTTTGTCAGAAGACATTGCTAATTGTTTAAAGAGATGTACATGTGGCTGGGCATGGTGGCTTATGCCTGTAGTCCTAGCTACTGGGGAAGCTGAGGTAGGTAGGATCGCTTGACCCCAGGAGTTTGAAGTTGCAGTGAGCTATGATCACACCATGGCATTCCAGCCTGGGCAACAGAGTGAGACCTTGTCTCAAAAAAAAAAAAAATGTGTGTGTGTGTGTGTCTGTGTGTGTATGTGTGTGTGTGTGTCTATGTAAAAAATATTCTGCAACTCTTTAGAAAGTGGAAAGGATACATAAGAGTTGTTCACAGAGTTTACTCTCCAATTGGAACAAGAATAGTTTTGTTGTCTGGGCAAGGTGGCTCACGCCTGTAATCTCAGCACTTTGGGAGGCCGAGGCAGGCAGATCATGAGGTCAGGGGTTCAAGACCGGGCTGATCAACATGGTGAAACCGCCTCTCCACTAAAAATACAAAAATTAGCTGGGTGTGGCGATGTGCGCCTATAGTCCCAGCTACTAAGGAGGCAGAGGTTGCAGTGAGCCAAGATCGCCCCACTGCACACTAGCCTGGGTGACAGAGCGAGACTACATCCCCCCTCCCCCCTTGCAAAAAAAAAAAAAAAATAGTTTTGTTAAATTGACTCAATGGGTTTGGCATCATGACATCTGTGTATCCACTGGTGAACTGCAGGGCCCACTCTCTGTAAGCCAAAGATGAGTTAGTTCCCTGCTAAGGAGGTGGTATATTTGTCAAAATGCCTTTTTTGAGAAGGTCTGAAGATAAAAGCAAACTAAGTGTGTATCAGTGAATATTAACGTATCTAGATCGGTATATTTCTGACTGGATTATAGCTTCTGCAATATATGTTTGAATAGTTCTTCACTTTTAAGAGTTGAAGACTCAAAGTATATCTTTAAAGTTAATGTAATGTTGGACAGATCTTGGAACAACGGTAAATGAGCCAAGTCTTGGTTTAAATTACTGTGAGTGAGGGTGAAAATGCCTTTTTGTCAGCATTATTTCATGGCTCAAATCTTACATTTGTCTTTAACAGCAATTGTACCAGACATTAACAGACTACGATATTCGATTTTACATGTATGAGATTCTGAAGGTAAGTGAACTTTGGATACTAATTTTTGTTGTTGTTGTGTTGTTGAGACAGAGTCTTGCTTTGTCTTACAGGCTGGAGTGCAATGGTGCAATCTCGGCTCACTGCAACCTCTGCCTCCCAGGTTCAAGTGATTCTCCTGCCTCAGCCTCCTGAGTAGCTGGGATTACATGCACCTGACACCGCGGCCAGCTAATTTTTGTATGTTTTAGTAGAGACAGGGTTTTGCCATGTTGACCAAGCTGGTCTCCACCTCAGGTGATCCACCCGTCTCAGCCTCTGAAAGTTCTGGGATTACAGATGTGAGCCACCATGCCAAGGCAGATACTAAATATTTTTAAATTGGTTTTCTCTTTGTTAAATAGTCAATTGATGGTAGAAAAGCCAGTACATTAACTTTGTAATGTATGTTGAAAGAAGGGACCTCTGAATAAATTTTTAATAAGTTAATATTATCATACCTGTAATCCCAGTGCTTTGGAAGGCTGAGGCAGGAGGATTGCTTGAGGCCAGGAGATCAAGACCAGCCTGGGCAACATAGTGAGGCCCCCATCTCTACAAAAAAAAATTTTTTTTAATTAGCTGGGCATGGTAGTGCACACTGTAGTCACAGCTACTTGGGAGGCTAAGGCAGGAGGATTACTTGAGGCCAGGAGATCAAGACCAGCCTGGGCAACATAGTGAGACTCTGCCTCTACAAAAAATTTAAAAATTAGCTGGGCATGGTGGCACATGCTTGTAATATCAGCTACTTGGGAGGCTGAGACAGGAAGATCTCAGGAATTTGAGGCAGCAGTGAGCTATGATTGTCGCACAGGCTGGAGTGCAGTGGTGCAGAGTGAGACCCTGTCTCTAAATACATAAATAAACATTAATAATAATAGTATCAGAACCCTTGTGCTAATAAGCATTATGGAATGGGGTCTAGTAGGAGTATAATTTAGAACAATTTGAAAGGGTTTGTTCAAAATTTCTTTTTGTAAGAAAGCTGGGACTGACCCCTTAACAAATATTTGTAGTCTCTGTATGCCCCTACATAAGTTAAAATTAAATTTTCAAAATTCGTGAAAACACCTGATGTGCTAGCTTCTGGTGTATTTTATTTCACTTAAGAGTCAACAAATAAAACAGTAAACTACAACTCAGTTCTCAAAGGGTAATTGTCCTAAGGATTGTGTAAATTTCTGCTTATAGATTGCTAATTGAATATTTACTTTCATTTCTAAAGTGGGTCACCAAATATCTTGTTCCCAGTAGTCACAAGATCAGCTTTCTAGATGAGAGAATTGCTAAAAGTTGGCTAAGGTTTCTTACTAAACAAGAGTTGACCTAAAGCCTGCCGTTTGTGCCTTAGAAGTACTCTGAGGAGATTGTGCCGGCAGAGATATTTGTTCTTTCCATTGGCTCATGCAGTCTTGTGGCAGGCAAGGCTTTAGAAAGTTACAGATAAGATTGCCTATCCCTGGGAACTGTAAGAACCCAAGTTGCCCTTCAGGAAGGACAAGAATTTGACCAGTGACATCAGTTGACTGAAAGGATGGGATTAACAAACTCCAAAGATTATAATGCTCAGTTCCCTTTAGTTTGAAGTTGAAAACATTTCTTATTGGATTTGATTATCTAAATCAGGCATTGGCAAACTTCTGTAAAGGGGCAAATAGTAAATATTTTAGGCTTTGTAGGCCATGTGGTCTTTGTCACACTATTCAACTCTGCTTTTGTAGCACAAAAGCAACCATAGACAATATGTAAACAAATGGGCATGGCTATGTTCCAATAAAACATTATTTATAAAAGCAGACATCAAGCCAGATTTGGCCTGTGGTTTGCCAACCTCTGTTACAGACTTTTAGTTGCTAAAGAATTACTGTTCTTTGAATAAGAAGTTTGTAGTAAAGATCTGTGTTCTTTTTCTGAGGAGTCTGTGAAAATCTAGGATCTGGACAGGACGGAAAAATTTGAAGTGGTGCAATTTGGGTATACTTTGGGTCTTTTAGGACAGAAAGCATGTTGAAACAACTATGTCAGAAAAAGATCTCTAAGCTCAGAGACCTGAGTTTGCTTGACTTTGAGACCATGAACAAGTCTCTGAAGCATTCCTATGGAAGTGACTCTCCTAATCTTGAATCCCAGGGGGTTGTGAGGCTAAAAGGAAAATTTACATGGAGGAAAAAGTAAAGGACTCTTAACTATTAAAAAAAAAAAATCGCTCTTACTCTCTTACTCAGGCTAACGCCTTTCTTACCTTACCTCTCACAGGCCCTGGATTATTGTCACAGCATGGGAATTATGCATAGAGATGTGAAGCCCCATAATGTCATGATTGATCATGAGCACAGAAAGGTAAAGTGATAGACTGACAAGTGTTGTTTATCTATGTGAATAGTTAACAGCCCATCTTCAACACTTTATCCCTTATATTGTCACAGTCCCTAGTACCTATTAGGCACTTGATAAATATTTGGTGAATGAATGTAGGAATTTACAAATCAACATGTTTGAACCATTATGTATATTTCTAAGGATACTACCAAGAAGGAAACATTAGTATAAATGGGCAAAATATTCATCTTCTTGCCCAGAAACCTGGCTTCTAGTCTTATTTATTGAATAACTAGTTTTCTGAGAAACTACTTTCTCTTCATTTGCCTTCTTTTTCTTACCTGTACAGTGTGGGTAATTATTGCCCTTCAGGCTACTAGGTATTCATGATAACTAAATGTGCAGTTAAATGGATAAAGTATACAGAAAATGCTACTTTTGTTAGTAGGTGTCATGAGGCCCCTGTTGTCTGCAAGTGCTTTTACATGAGAGCTGTAATGGCCACGTGCTTTATAACGTTTCAGGGTTTTTTTTGTTTTGTTTTGTTTTGTTTTGTTTTGCGACGGGGTTTCACCATGTTGGTCAGACTGGTCTCAAACTCCTGACCTCAGGTAATCCACCCACCTCGGCCTCCCAAATTGCTGGGATTACAGGCATGAGCCACCGCACCCAGCCAACATTTCAGTTTTTTAAGGTGATCAAGCCGTGATGACTTACCTGTTGTGGTCTTCAGGGAGTTAGGTAATTTGTTTATGGAACTAATTTTTTTTTTTTAGACACCTACTATGTCAAAGGCACTGTTCTAGGGGCTAGAGATAGATGAATGAACTAAACATATGATAAATGCTTATCTTTTAGGAGCTTACATTTAGGGAGGGTGTTAGGATAGAAAGTTACTTTGATGTAGAAGAAAAAAAAACAAGAATAGGGAATGGCAAGAGGGTATTTGCAGTTTTCAACGAGTTGTAAGGGAAGGTTTCATTAGAAACCTGACATTTTAGCACTGGAAGGGACCCGGCCTTGCAGTCTTATGAAGAGACATGTCCCAAGGCAGAGTAAATAGCAGGTATCAAAGACCTGAGTAAGGGTATGTTTGGAGTGTTGGAACAGCAGCAAGGATAAAGCTGGGACAGAATGAATGCAGGGAAAGTAGAAGAAAATGAGATCAAAGAGGTAAAACCAAATAATATAAAACCTTATTGGTTGTTAGGCCTTTTCTCTGAAGATAGCGAGCTTTTGCATATTCTAAGCTTTGGCATGTTCTCACTTGAAATTTAGCAGTTAACTACACATCTATTAGAACAGCTAAAATAAAAGATAGCAGTGGTTCCAAGTGCTGGGAAATGCATGAAAAAACTTGATCTCTCATACATTACTGGTAGGAATGTAAGGTTTGACATTTTGGAAAATGCTAAACTATTGTTTTATAGTTTGTTGATTTCTTGAAAAGCTAAGCATATGCTTACCATACAATACTGCAGTGGCATTTATCCCAGAGCAACAAAATCTTAGGTCCACACAAAAGCCTATATATGAATGCAACTGTATTTGTAATAGCTCAAAATTGGGGGAAAAAGCTGGGCACAGTGGCTCATACCTGTAATCCTAGCACTTTGGGAGGCCAAGGCTGGCAGATTATGAGGTCAGGAGTTTGAGACCAGCCCGACCAACATAGTGAAACCGCGTCTCTACTTTAAAAAAAAAAAAAAAATAGCTGACATGATGGTTCATGTCTGTAATCCCAGCTACTCAGGAGACTGAGATAGGAGAATAACTTGAACCAGGAGGCGGAGGTTGCAGTGAGCTAAGATCATGCCACTGCACTCCAGCCTGGATGACAGAGCAAGGCTCCTTCTCAAAAAAAAAAAAAAATTAGAGGGAAAAAATGCCCTTCAATGAGGGAATGATTAAACACACTGGCATATCCATACTGTATAATGTCATTATGAAGTAGTATTTCTCAGTAATAAAAAGGAAAGAACTATGATACATGCAGCAACTTGGATGGATCTTATGCTTAGTGAAAAAAGGCAATCTCAAAAAAAGTTATATGCCAGTAACTCCATTTCTATAGCATTCTCAAAATGATAGAGAGCAGAAGGGTTGGGCTAATACACAGGACTTGTGTGTGATGATGGAACAGTTCTATATCTTGTGGAGGAGATTATATGAATTTACGTGTAATAAAATTGCATGGAAACATACGCAAACATGCACATGCATGTAAAACTGGTGAAACCTGAATAAGATCTTTCTGAATTGTGCCAATGTCAGTTTCTTGATTTTGATATTGTACTGTAGTTATGTAAGATGTTACTATTAGGGGAAACTGGGTAAAGGGTACAGAGAATCTCTACTACTTTTGCAGTTTCCTGTGAATCTATAATCTCTCCATAGCGACCTGAACAATCCTTTTAAAAAGCTGTTTATATTTATTTTTAAATATTTAATATTTGTAAAACAATTATTAAACTATTTAGTATTTATTAAACTATTTAAACTAGAGGGCAAGAGTGAAAGCACTGAGACCGGTTAGGAGAAGGGGCTATGGCAATATATCAAACAAGAGGTGGTGGTGACTTGGATCAGGGCAGTGGCAATGGAGGTGATGATAATAATCAGAATATGATAGAGCCTTCAGGATTTGTTGACAGATAAAATGTGAGGTCTGAGGGAAACAAGAATCCAGGGTGAATCTTAAGTTTTGGCTTATATGACAGAATGAATATCACCTTTAACTGAGCAGGGGAAGACTATGGAGGTGGTTTTGCAGGGAATAATCAAAGGTTTTGTTCTGAGATGTGGCCAGTAAACTTAGTGCCAGAGCATTCAGATGTTATTCCTCAGGGCCTACTGCTGGCACTTCATATCATGGTCGTGCTAAGCACAATGGGCGAATAAGCTTGCTTCTTACCCCTTTTTCCACGTTTAGGACACATTTTGGTAAAAGCTATATATAGTGTATGACTTTTCTGTTATTTCATCTATCCAGCAAATATTTATTCATTTTTCTCCTGTACTAGGCATTATGTTGAATTCTGAAAATTACAAAAGTGAATAAAACAGTCCCTACACCCAAGGAGCTTGTCATCCATATTGAAAAAGGAAGGCAGAAAACATAAAGAGTTGTAGGTTCTGTTAAAGAAATATATATAAAGTTCAGGGGGCCGAAGGCAGTGATCAGTTCTACTTAGATAATTAGAAAAGACTCCATTGAGGAGCTAACTTAAATATTCCAAAAGTTAAGGAGATGCTTACCAATGGGATTATAGGTTGGGTAGTGGGGACATTTTAGTTATTGAGCAGTTTAAGAAATTTGAAAAGCACAAATGAGATTGTATCTTTTAGGAACAAAATCATGGAGAAAGTTGTATGTCAAACTAAAAAGTTTTATTTTCATCCTAAAAGCTATAAGTAGTCAGTGAAGGGGTTTCAGTAGAGAGTGACATAGCTGTTATATTTTATCAAGAGTATGCTAATGGCACAATGTGGGTAGCTTAGAGAAAGATAAAATTGCTCATAATTTATTCTTTTTCAGCTTCGACTAATAGACTGGGGTTTGGCTGAGTTTTATCATCCTGGCCAAGAATATAATGTCCGAGTTGCTTCCCGATATTTCAAAGGTCCTGAGCTACTTGTAGACTATCAGGTGAGAAGGGCAGGTACAGTTTTGGTCCTGTGTTTATTTCACACATAATTTACCCAAAAAAAAGTGTCATTTTCTGCATTTAAGTAGGCCACTTATGCACAGTCATAGCTGTCCTTTTTATATGAAATGTAAAATATAAATCACCTCAATTATATACCATAACTTAAATTACTTTTATTGTCATAACATCAGTAGAATATGAATAGGTTTGCATTTGATCCTAACTTGAGAGAAAATAACCAAAGATATGTTCTGTAATCAGAAGTTCCAGAACTGGTTTGAGAATTGTAAGCTAGGTTGTTTTTGTTTGTTTGTTGAGGCAGGGTTTTGCTCTGTTGCCTAGGCTAGAGTGCAGTGCCATGATCATAGCTTACTGTAGCCTCGAACTTCTGGGCTCCAGTGGTTCTCCCACCTTAGCCTCCTGAGTAGCTGGGACTATAGGCATATACTACTACACCTAGCTAATTTTTAATTTTTTTCTGTATAGAGAGAAGGTCTCACTATGTTGCCCAGGCTGATCTCAAACTCCTGGGCACAACCCATCCTCCCACTTCAGCTCCCTAAAGTGCTGAGATTACAGGCGTTAGCTACCATGCCCAGCCTATAACTAAGTTTAACCAGTCTTCAGAGTAAATTCAAGAATGTTTTCTTTTTCTTCTGAATTATATACTAAATATAAAGGCCTTCTCCCCACGTTCCCCCAAAAGCCTTCTTTCCCCTCACAGAGAAAGGAGAAGGGAACAAACTCAATAATAGATTTGCCAAGTGTTTAAGAATCTAAAGTTTTCTTGGGAGCACCTTTTATGCCCAGTCTTTCCAGGTTATCAGTTGATTTTAAAAGTTTCAGTCTCTTAGTTCTTGTAGAAATTTCTTTCTTGGAATCTTAAGGCTATAGCCCTGAGCTCAAATAGCATTTTATGCATAAAAATATTATTTACAATATTACTAATTATGAAAAACAGAACACTGTCCTATTATAGGAAAATTAAAGATTAAATTCTAAAAAACATTTATGTAATAAAATACTAATGATACACATTAGATGGTTTCTATAGGCTAACAATTTGGAGATTTTTTTTTTTTATGTAAGTGAAGAAAACAATTCAGAATAGTATGTACATTAGCTGAGCATAGTGGTGTGTGCCTGTAGTCCTACCTACCAGGAGCCTTAAGCCCAGGAGTTGGAGGCTACAGTGAGCTATCTTTGCACTACTACACTCCAGCCTGGGCAACAGAGCAAGACCCTATATCTTTTTTTGAAAAAAAAGAAGATAGAAAAGTAAAATTTGTTTTAAAACCGAGTGAAAGAATGCATAAAAGATTAAAAAGAAATACATGAAGATGTTATTAGTGTTTTGGTTTTGAGTCAGGGGAGTGATTTTTTAATTTAAAAAAAAAATCAATTTTTTGAGCCAGGCATGGTGGCTCACGCTTGTAATCCTAGCACTTGGGAGGCTGAGGTGAGTAGATTACCTGAGGTCAGGAGTTCAAGACCAGCCTGGCCATCATGGTGAAACCCCATCTTTGGGGGGAAAAAATCAATTTTTTATTTTGAAGTGACAAGCCTGGGGATTCACAAATAATAACTGAATTTACTTTTATGCAGATGTATGATTATAGTTTGGATATGTGGAGTTTGGGTTGTATGCTGGCAAGTATGATCTTTCGGAAGGAGCCATTTTTCCATGGACATGACAATTATGATCAGGTAATATATATTATATACATCGAAAAATTTCCTGGTCTAATGCAATGATAGCCAGAACTGCCTATAATTTTCAGTTCACTGTTTGTTCTGCCACCCTGATATTGATCATTAGATTGATGTTTTGTGAGCTACCAGCTTAGCTTTTGGAAATCAGACTTTCCCCCTAGTCTTTGTCATTTGCATTGCTTGTTTTATTTCGAAGAATACGTGTAAATTGTCATCCAGATTTTAAAAATAGGACATTACCTTAGAATTCTCCTAATACAAACTTATTCTCCAATATGATGTTTTCTCTAATATGTTAGCCTATATGTGGTATTTCTATGATCCTTTTGTCTCTTTATATGGGTTGAGTTATAGGTGCTTTTTAAACTAACTCTACTTCCCCCTTGAAGATCAAAGGGCTGTTTCATTCACAAGAACCTGGAATGATTCTAGGACCTTGTGGAAGGTACCATTGCCTTGTTCCCTTTGAGCACCATGTCCATTTTTAATGAGTCAAAGAATACAACCTGAATTCCATTAAAGTCAGTAACTCTGTATCAAGTGCCATGCAGTACTGAGGATTACAGAAAAAAAAAGAACAGTTCTTCCCTCAAATAGTTCATAGTTGATCTTGTAAGGGAGTCAAACATACAAGGAAATAGATTACAGTCGTAACTTCAGAGTAGAAGTGTGGACAAGGCAAAAAAGGCAGTAGTGGTGAGTAGTCTGAGTGTGCAAGGGGAGCTTCCCAAAAGAAGTGACATCTTCAATTGAGTTTTGAGTTCACCAGGGTAACATTTCAAGAGGAAGGAACCAGTTTATATAGTGATTTGCTTTTTCTAGCACTGTCACATTGAGTCGAAGTCTAAATTGTTAGGAGGTCTAGCATTCATACCTGTAGACATGATGATACCTTTATATTAATTCAATCATTATTAATTGTTGATTTGATTATATAATATGCTTGTGGTATGGGTTTTTCTCTTTCTTTAATACTAGTTGGTGAGGATAGCCAAAGTTCTGGGGACAGAAGATTTATATGACTATATTGACAAATACAACATTGAATTAGATCCACGTTTCAATGATATCTTGGGCAGGTAAGTCATGAAACACAATATGTGCATCTGTGGCTTAAGCACTTTGGGTATGAACTGGCGCTTAGGATCTTCAGAACAGTTATATTCTCTTTGCTAACAGTGGTTCATTGCCACAGGATGCTGCATTGAGCCATCCTCTGATAAAGGCATTGGATTGAATGGCCCTTTATTCAGATTCACTTACCAGAGTCTGATGGAGGGATTTATACCTAGAGGATTCCTGCTAAATGAAGTGTAGATTCTAGTAGAAGGGTTACAGTAGAGTCAAAAATCAAAATCTCACTTCATTTACCTAGCTTCTTTAAATGACAAAACTCTCTCCAAGAGAAAGAAATTGAAATAGAAAATGCATGCTTTAAGACAGATGTGCAGGCTGGGCATAGTAGCTCATATCTGTAATCCCAGAACTTTAGGAGTCCAAGGCAGGAGGATTAGTTGACCCCAGGAGTTGGAGACCAGCCTGGGCAAGACAGCAAGACCCTCAACTCCACAAAAAAATAAAAAGTCACCTGTGCATGGTGATGTGTGCCAGTAGTCCAGACTGCTAGGAAGCTGAAGCAGGAGCATCCCTTGAGCCCAGGAGGGAAGGCTACAGCGAGCTATGAACATATGACTGCACTCCAGCCTGGGCAACAGAGCGAGACCCTGTCTCAAAAAAAGGACTGGTTTGCAGACAACTGACTTTAACAATAATGACTGGATACAGTACTTATACACTAACTACTTAACAGGAGGAGATGGACTTTCCTGATACAAAGGCTTTTGCTGGCCAAGTAGCAGAGATGCCAGGAATATGTGTGAGGATGGGAAGTAGGTCTGGTTAGCTCAGCCACCTGACCCTCCTTGCTACACAGAAGCAATCACATCCTGTCAAGTAACCTGAATTATGTTTCTTAAAATTGAGAGGACTCATGTCTTTTTTTACTCTAGCTATGTTATTTCCAGTCTCCAGTTAGCTTTGTTGTCCTACTCAGTGGCAGAGTGGTACAAGACCACCCTCTTGAGTTTTGAATCCTCTTTGCATTTGGCTGGGCCTTTAACCACTAAGAAAAATGTAGGAATGACATGTTGGGCTTCTCTGCCCACATGGCCCATTTCTCATTCCCTCTTTTGGTCCTGCAGACACTCTCGAAAGCGATGGGAACGCTTTGTCCACAGTGAAAATCAGCATCTTGTCAGCCCTGAGGCCTTGGATTTCCTGGACAAACTGCTGCGATATGACCACCAGTCACGGCTTACTGCAAGAGAGGCCATGGAGCACCCCTATTTCTGTGAGTCCCGCTGTGTAGCCCACAGAGCTTGTGCAGGCCCAGAGTCCTACAGCACAGCGCCGTAATCCCAGCCCCTGTCGGCTTGCTGCAATGTTAATTCATCCACACTGAGCCTCAGATTCTTCCAGTGGGTATAGTGATGGCAACTACACCACGCAATTATTGGAAGAATTCTTCTCTAACAGAATACATGACCCAAGAGCATTCCTAAATAAACTTCTTTCATACTCTGAGGATGTTTCAGTGCCTCAGTCTGGAATGGTTGAATTAGAATACACAGCCCTGTATCTGTCCGGTCTCTAGTAATCATTGATTGAAAGGAGCTAATGAGGCTTACAAATCTTAGCATTATATGAACACCTTGACTTAGATGCGTGAATATAGCCACCTGTGCCATCCTAAGTGAAAATGCCACTTAGACCCACGCCATCCTCACTGTGATGTTAGCTGCAACACTGCATTGTTCCTTGGGTGATGGTTTTGTAGTGAATGATTTATACTTTTGCCCAGTCTTCTGTACCTGAAGCAGACAGACAGGCTGATTGGGATAGAGAATGTGGTCACAGCGCTAACCTACATGGACCTATACCTTTGGCCTACTTGGTACTGAGCTGTGGACACACTGGTAATATATTACCATCTTTGCTGAGTTACATTGTCATGTCTCCATTAAACCTGAACAGAAGCAGCTTCATTTTAAGTTAGCTCTACTATAAATAATTACCTCATCTTTCTACCATTTGGTTGAAAGTATTGCTCAGTATCCTACCTCTGTACAAAGTAATGTATATCCAAGCTTACTTGTAGCCTTATTTGTAATAACAAAACATTGAAGGGTTAACTTTTACCACAGTTTGATAGGAAAGCGATTTCTATTTTTTATCACTTGTCTAATTTGTGGTGAAGGCAGTTGCCACCTTAAGTTCTTTGGGGAATAATGTAGAGTATAAATAAAACGCAAAGAATGAAGCTTGCTGCTTTCAGGCTCCCAGACCATTAGTTCGATCTTTCAAGCAAAGTTCGATCTTAGCCTTTTTGTCTCTTTTCTAGACACTGTTGTGAAGGACCAGGCTCGAATGGGTTCATCTAGCATGGCAGGGGGCAGTACGCCTGTCAGCAGCGCCAATATGATGTCAGGTCAGTTCACTGGTAAATTTCCTTTTAAAAAATGTGGAAGTCAATTACTGTTCTTAGCTTTGTGATCTGATTTCTTGTATACCTTCTTTTCTCTGTACTGGTGGTCTTATGACTTTTCTCACCAGGTTTCAGCATGCTTAACACTGGTATACTTTAGTGACACTATCTTGAGTGGAGTATACAATATCAGAAACAATATTAAGCAATTGGGGTGTAAAGATGGGGTTTGTACATAGGGGTGTGTGTGTACAAGGACAGTTGTCTGATATTTAACAGAGCAACTACAGAGTATGAGTTATAAAAACATAAGTAAAATTGTTTTTAATTATTGAATCACTGTGATGTATAGTGAGTTTTTATAGAGTACCCAATTACTCCAAAGAAACTACAGGCACATACGATAAGAATTATACATGTAGGCAGTATCCAAGTGAGTACACGTGTGGTAGTGAAGGCATTTACCTAGATACTCTCAAATGCTGTTGCCCTCACCCCTCCCCATTTTTTTAAGGAACTAGCTGCCTTCTAGAATTTACCCCTTGAGTATCCTACCACCGTACAGAGTACTGTGTATCCAAGCCTACTTGTAGCCTTATTTATAATAACAAAACATTGAGAATAGCTATCAGTAGGAAACTGGTTAAATCAGTTATGATATATCCATTTAATGTAATACAATGCAGCCAGAGAAAATAATGAATGTGTTTTATGTTCTGTTAGAACTCCAACTCCACTATAATAATGTGAAATTTAAAAAGCAAGATGCAGGCCAAGTGTGGTGGCTCACACCTGTAATCCCAGCACTTTGAGAGGATGAGGCGGGTGGATCACGAGATCAAGAGATTGAGACCATCCTGGCCAACATGATGAAACCCCATCTCTACTAAAAATACAAAAAGTAGCTGGGTGTGGTGGTGTGTGCCTGTAGTCCCAGCTACTCGGGAGGCTGAGGCAGAAGAATCGCTTGAACCCAGGAGGTGGAGGTTGCAGTGAGCAGAGATTGCGCCACTGCACTCCAGCCTGGCAACAGAGTGAGACTCCGTCTCCAAAAAAAAAAAGAGCAAGATGCAGGGCCAAATGCAGTGGCTCATGCCTGTAATCCCAGCACTGTGGGAGGCTGATGCAGGCGGATCACTTGAGGTCAGGAGTTCAAGACCAGCCTGACCGGCATAGCAAAACCTTGTCTCTACTGAAAATACAAAAAATTAGCTGGGCATGGTGGCAGGTGCCTTTAATCCCACCTACTTGGAGGTTAAGACAAGATAATTGCTTGAACCTGGGAGGCAGAGGTTGCAGTGAGCCGAAATTACACTACTGCACTCCAGCCTCGGTGACAGAGTGAGACTCTTGTCTCAAAAACAAAACAAAAAAAGTAAGATGCAGAGCCATGTCTGAGAGCAGGAGTGGAGAAGAATATGTAATAATGTTCTTATGTGTGATTCTTTTTTGAGACAGGGTCTTGCTCTGTCACCCAGGCTGGAATGCAGTGGCACAATCTCAGCTCACTGCAACCTCCGCTTCCTGGGTTCAGGCGATTCTCCCACCTCAGCCTCCCAGGTAGCTAGGACTACAGGTGCCCGCCATCACATTCAGCTAATGTTTGTATTTTTAGTAGAGATGGGGTTTCACCATGTTGGCCAGGCTGGTCTCGAACTCCTGACCTCAGGTGATCCAACCAACTTGGCTTCCCAAAGTGCTGGGATTATAGGCATGAGCCACTGCGCCCAGCCTGTATGATTCTTATATGAATATTATGAAATAATATTCATATACAAGTATTAAATGTCTCTGGAAGGATATGCCCCCAAAATGGTGCCATAAGTTGGCCAAGCAATAGGGTGTGGGAAATTTTTCACTGCATACTTGTTTTGTTTTGTTTCACTTTGTTGCCCAGGCTGGAGTGCAATGTGCGATCTCAGCTCACTGCAACCTCTGCCTCCTGGGTTCAGGCAATTCTCCTGCTTCAGCCTACCAAGTAGCTGGGATTACAGGCCTGTGCCACGACGCCTGGCTAATTATTTTGTATTAGTAGTAGAGATGGGATTTCACCATGTTAGCCAAGCTGATCTTGAACTCCTGACCTCAGGTGATCCACCCGCCTCGGCCTCCCAAAGTGCTGGGATTATAGGCGTGAGCCACTGCACCTGGCCTTTGTATACTTTTTGAACCTTTTGTGTTTTGAACCATGTGAATATATCACCTGTGTGTACAGACACACACACACACACACACACACACACACACACACACAGATTATAGAGAGGCAGAACAAATCAAATGGAAATAAACTCCAAAACACAATTTTAGCTTAGAAAGTGCTACTTTCCCCATTCAAATTGACTTTTAGTAATTTTGAAAACTGCCAGCTATCAGGACAGCGTGGTATAAGAGCACATGAGCTTTGACTGCAGTCCTGTGCTGTTCAGTATGGTAGTGACTAGCCAGGTGAGGCTATTTAATTAAAATTGAATAAAATTTAAAATGTAATTTCTCAGTTGCAATAGCCATATTTCAAGTGCCCAGCAGCCACATGTGGTTGGCTAGTGGCCACCAGGTTGGACAGCACTGCCCTACACAGGCCTGGGTTAGAATCCAACCATGGTTGCCAGTTGATAGTGGTGTACCTTGGACAAACTGCTGAAACTGTCCAAGCCTAGATTTCTTTACCTGTCTCCTAGATTAATTAGGACTTGCCACTTTAACGTGAATTTGTGAGAATCAAACTTGAAGTATATGCAAAAATCTGGCTAAGAAGGAGTCTTCAGTAAAGAATTCTTGTTAGTTTAGCAGCAAGTGCTATGAGAAACTGGTAAGATTGCTATGGTTGGTGTCTCTGGCGCACTGACATCTGTTTTCTTTCAGGGATTTCTTCAGTGCCAACCCCTTCACCCCTTGGACCTCTGGCAGGCTCACCAGTGATTGCTGCTGCCAACCCCCTTGGGATGCCTGTTCCAGCTGCCGCTGGCGCTCAGCAGTAACAGCTCTGTCTCCTGATGCCTAAGCAGAGGTGGGGGAGTCCACCCTCCTTGATGCAGCTTGCGCCTGGCGGGGAGGGGTGAAACACTTCAGAAGCACCGTGTCTGAACCGTTGCTTGTGGATTTATAGTAGTTCAGTCATAAAAAAAAAATTATAATAGGCTGATTTTCTTTTTTTCTTTTTTCTTTTTTTTTTTTTTTTTTAACTCAAACTTTTCATAACTCAGGGGATTCCCTGAAAAATTACCTGCAGGTGGAATATTTCATGGACAATTTTTTTTTCTCCCCTTCCAAATTTAGTTCCTCATCACAAAAGAACAAGGATATAAACCAGCCTCAATCCCGGCTGCTGCATTTGGGTGGAGATTTCTTCCCATTCCCACCATTGTTCCTCCACCATCCCACACTCTGGGGGGTTGGTATCTCGTGCTCTTCTCCAGAGATTACAAAAATGTAGCTTCTCAAGAAAGGTGGGAAGAAAGGAGGCAGGAAGGAAAGAAGGAAGGGAGGACCCAATCTGTAGGAACAGTGGACTGCTTGCTGGTCATTTACATCACTTTACTCCATAAGTGCTTCAGTGGGCTTATCCTAGTGGCTCTCCTGGAAGTGTCTTAGTTACGTTGAGATGTTGAAAATCTACCCAAAATGCAGACAGATACTAAAAACTTCTGTTCAGTAAGAATCATGTCTTATTGATCTAACCCTAAATCCAACTCATTTATAATTTTAGTTTGAGTTCAGTTTAAAATTTTGATACCTTCCCTCCCAGGCTCCTTACCTTGGTCTTTTCCCTATTCATCTCCCAACATGGTGTGTTCCATAGCTGGTAGGAGGGGGAAGGCAAAATCTTTCTCAGTTTTCTTTGTCTTGGCCATTTTGCATTCAGTTAGTTGCTGGGCATAACTTAATTGCTTTTTACAAAAGAAACAAACATTGTCTCTACAGGTTTCATGCTAGAACTAATGGGAGATGTGGCCACACTGATTTCCATTTTAAGCTTTCTACCTTCTTTTCCTCCTACCTTCCCTCACATGCCATCCAGCGAGAAGACCTGCTCCTTAGTCTTGTAAATGTATCTTGAGAGGTAGGAGCAGAGCCACTATCTCCATTGAAGCTGAAATGGTAGACCTGTAATTGTGGGAAAACTATCAACTCTCTTGTTACAGCCCTGCCACCCCTTGCTGTGTGTATATATATAATACTTTGTCCTTCATATGTGAAAGATCCAGTGTTGGAATTCTTTGGTGTAAATAAACATTTGGTTTTATTTATCAAGGTTAGATTTAAGTTCCCTGTGTAAAGGTCTTGCTGGGTGGGTGTCTCATGTTCACATCTGAGGGGCCTGCAGCCCTGTACCGTGGAGGCTTCCCAAGGCCCGCATTTTTATACACCCCTCATTCGACCCATGGTACTGGGCAGGGCAGAGAGGCCTTAAAAAAAAGTACCACAAGCCAAAGCGTCTCTGGGGATTAAGGATCCTTTGCCATAAAACTCATTTTGTGTCTCAGCAGTGCAGGGATTGGGGATGGAAAAAGTCGCCAGTTTTTGTGTGTGTTTGTGTATGTGTAAAGTGGACTTTCCACTGTAATCCAACCACCTAAGTTTATCAGGTGCTTCACTGAGGAAGCCTAGTTTTTTAAGCACAATAGCAAAACCATCAGCTCTGTTTTTTCTCCTGTTATTTCATTACATTACAGTAGCTGCTTATGGGAACTAGGAAAAATTCTTCCAACATATTTTAAGGCCTAAAATCTTAGTTCCCCATTCTCCTACCTTTATAGATTCACAAGCCTTTCTCACCTAGGCATCATAGGTAAACATAATTGTTTGGGGAGTTGAATTTAATGAACTTATCTAACTTTGTAACCCATCTTGGCTTTAGTAACCTTATCAAGGTGGTGGCTTTAGTGAATATAATGATAAACTTTAGAGGATGCTAAAGCCTCCTTTTATAGCGCTTCTCAACGATAGGGAGAGCTGAAGGGAAAACATTCTGACTGTGTGGCAGGGTGATTTTCTTCCTTATGACCACTTACAGTGGATATTTATTGTACTTGACCCTTTTATGCCCTAGAATGCTGTGAGGGTTACCATGTTGAATTTGTGCAGAAGCTAAAAGCACCAGATGTGCCAGAGATGCAATTTGTTATTATGTTTGCACTGGATTGTGATTGAACAGGACACTTATAACTAATGAATTCTTTCTTTTGAGGTGGGGAGAGGGTTGTAAATCAAGACTTCATACCCTACCCTTGTAGCTCGGAAATCTAGGTGTAGCTTAGGCTGATGCAGAGAGCTGCAGACAGCTGGACCTCCTTACACCCATCAGATCTTGCAAGAAACTGAAGGTGAATGCAGAGGACTCTGAGGTGCCACCCAAGAGCCTTTTAAAATAAATAGAAGTTTTTAAAAATGCTACTTAGAGTCACTGCAGAAGCATGGAGAGAGAGAACCCAATTGGGTGGGGGGTGGGGGGAATGCAAGGGTTTACAGAGTAACAACTTATGTGTTGTTGTAAATTACCTCATCTGTATACCTTGTATTGGGACACTATTTCTCAGCACTACCTGTGTCTGCATTGCTTAGATAGCAGGAAATGGAATGGCCAATATGAAAAGTTATGTTGGCAATTACTCTGAAAGATTTTTTAAAGTATTTTTAAACTTTGTTTGAAGTGGTCCCTCCCTTCTTCCTCTGCTTTTTTTTTAAGTTTGAAGCCAGAAGTCCCTCCCCCACCTTGATTTATTGGTTGTAATTGTATTGTAATTGGTATAACTAAAACATAACTGTGCTGGGAAGAAGTTGTGCCATGAAGGTCTTTAATTTTTTTTTAAATAAAAACATTTAAATAAATGAAATGTCCCTGCAGCCTGAGCAATATGCTTCTCCAACCGACACCGTGTGTGATAGATGGCTTAGTTTTCATGTTTTGAATTCTGTTTCTTGTACTTGAAATGCCTGTCCAACTTACATGAGTCAGATTAACTTGTTAGAGTGGGACCGTCAGAGAGAGGAATATATTTTGTAAAGTAGATCTTCAGTGTATGGCTAACTACTGTAGTCCTAAAGTAGTGGAGAAAATTAGAGATTGGTTGACAAATTTGGGAATTTTAATTTCCTCTCAGTTTTTAACTTTCATCTTTGCTTCACCTTTTGATAAGTGTGGTTATAATTAGAACCGACCATTTGAGCATCTCTTGAAAAACCTAATTTTGTCCCACCAGCAGATTCTCTCCCAAGATTGGAATTGGGTTTGCATACTAGAGAGGCTGTCTTCCCAGGGCTTTTTCATGGCTATAGAAAGTTAACCAAAAAGGCTATGTAGTAAGGTCATCCTCAGTTCCTTCCTCAAGAAAATGGGTCTTAAAATTGTTTTATCCTGAGTCCTGCTTCCCCCACTGCCATCACTACCCTGGCCCTTCTTTTTCCTCGGAACACTCAACTTCTGTTGTATTATTTTGTGTCTCCCACTTGCATGTAAACTCCCTGATGACCTTGCATGTCTTATGCAATCCTCATTAACACCTTTTGTTTTGTTTTTTTAAAATGGGTTCATTTTCCCTCAGGATTGAAGAGTATTGAATGGAATAGCACAAGGAAAATGCTTAACACCCTACTTGGCTTGTAATAATAGGCGCTTAATAAATTGTAGTTCCACTCTCCACTCCGTTGCCACCCTTTCTCTCCCTACACACACACACACACACACACACACACACACACGCAGAGTAAATGGAAGTATTGTTGCATAAAGAGCATCTCAAAATCTTAAGAACTTTGCCCTTGAGTTTGTAGCTATAATTACGAGCCCCAGGCCAGACTGAACTAACATGACAAGTAACTTTAATGAGACCCTGCTAAATAGGTATCTGAAGGTTAAGGAATGATCCTGGCCAATTTAGTAGACTTAGATCCTGCAGTCTCCCTGCCTGTCACCTGCTATATTACCTGTATGTAATATAGGTTGAGTATCCCCTATCCAAAATGGTTGGGACCAGAAGTGTTTTTAATTTTTTTGGATTTTGGAATATTTGCAGAATACATAGCAGTTGAGTATTCCTAATCTGAAATTTGAAATACTCCAGTTCATTTACTTTGAGCATCATGTTGATCCTCAGAAAATTTCAGATTTTTGAGGATTTTGTATTTTCAAATTCGGAATGGTCAATATGTAATATGAAATTCAGGCTATTCTCCAAGTAAGGCAGATAAGTTGAGGGTGTCACAAGATGTTCTGGACTTAATCCTGTGTAAATAAGTGCTTCCTACACTTTATAGCTCTCTTTTGATTCTGTGTTAAATTTAACCATCAGAGGAGCAGCGTAACTGCAGGTGGCCTACTTCTAATCAGAGTTCTGTCTGGCAGTGTAATTTTTTGATCAGTTAACTTCTCTGAATCTTTTCTTCACAGGTGATTTAAATTATTATTGTAAAACATTTTAGCCATGTACTGAGTTATAAAGAAAGCTGTAACACATTCATAATCCTGCCACCCAAGTTGAATTTCCTTTACCAATACAGACCAAGCCCCCTTTTTGCCCTTTTCTGGTTATACCCTCTTCTCCTTCCTCCTTTCCCCAGAGGTCCCAATACTTTCTATCTGTTAAATTGGGGTATAAGTACTTATTTCATACAGTTGTTCAGATTCAATGATAAATGTCTGGCATAAGGTAGAGTTGGGCCAAATGTTGATTTCTATTCTGAATTGTACAGTTGTGCAGACTATGTGCAGCAAAAGGATGCTACATTATAGGAGGCCATAGATGTTTGTATTTGGAAAATTTCTGACACTTTACCAGCAGATGGCAGTAAAATGTCTTTACTAGAAGAAAAAATATCCAAGCATTAAACATGACAGGTTTTCAACAGGTACAAGTGAAGTTTCTGATTGCTTGAAGACCAGCATTGCCTTGTACTGTAGCAAATTACAAACTGGATTTGTCTCCCTGTGGCTATAATCACTAGAGGTTTTTCGTTTTGTTTTTCGAGACAGATCTTGCTCTGTCACCAAGGCTGGAGTGCATAGCGCCATCATGGCTCACTGCAGCCTCAACCTCCCAGGCTTAGGTGATCCTCCCACCTCAGTCTTCCAGGGATTACAGGCATGTGCCATCATGCCTGGCTAATTTTTATATGGTTTTCTGTAGAGATGAGGTTTTGCCAGGTTGCCCAGACTAGTCTCGAACTCCTGAGCTCAAGCAATCTGCCCACCTTGACCTCCCAAAGTCCTGAAATTACAGGCATGAGCCACCACAGCTGACACACTAGGGATTCTTACTGGCCTCAATGTAAGAAGCCCTTCCCCAGGTACCTCCAGATGGAAGCTTACAGGATGTTCAGTCCATTTCTTGGAGAAGTTCCTGAGGGGATTGAATGTTTCTGAGTCAGCTTCACTCTTGCGTCATCTGCTTTGACAGTATTTTTCTTGACTCCTATAATGAGAAGAAGGGAAAAAATGCAACAGCAGCTGAGGCTGGCTTCCTGATCCCACCCTGGGAATCAGGGTCTCAGCTAAATTGATAAACATTTCTAGCCATACCTGGAAAGAGAGGACCTTTCCAGGTATGGCTATAGAAAGTTAACCAAAAAGGCTATGTAGTAAGGTCATCCTCAGTTCCTTCAACAGTTGAACAGTTTCAAGAACTCCATGGTGAACTTCCTACAAAGAAGCCTCCATAACCCTCAACTCTTCAAATCTGATGTATGCCTCATTCTGTTCCTCATTCACTGGCATTCGTCACCAGCCTATGTTGACTGGTCTTTCCAGAGTTCATTTCTGTAATATAAGATGTTCTTGGATTCAACAAACATTTGTAAGTGCCCCTGAGCCTGGTCCTGTGCTAAACACTGGGAATTGAGAGGTAAGACACTAGCCCACCGGGAAATTTATGTTGTTGTTAATTAGAAAAGTGAGAAACAAAATTGTGTATGTGGGATAATTCCAACTGTTGTTTTAAAAAAAAAATCCCTAGGAAACATACAAATTTCCAGTCAACATGGTTGACTGAGTTAACTCAGGTAGGTACCCACCTCTTACTCCAAATGAATGAGGGTGCTAACCAAAGTAGCATCATTTACTTTCAAGTAAATAGCCTATTTCAAAGAAAGAATTGGAAATCCCTAGGTGGCAAAAAGGAAGGCAGAATTCATCCTGAATATAAGTGGGTATTAAAGTCACAGTGCCTCCAAGACACTAGGTCTGGGTACAGGTGGGCCTCAGGCTAGGGACTAGGGTTTGAATGTCCCCAGGAAGATGGACACAGACTCTGGGCCTTTGCTCTGGTACTTGGAAAGGCTGCAGGTGTGGGGTGGGGTGGGAGGACTGCCGTAAAAACTGGAAGAATACTGGCTGTTGTTGCCTCTGGGACATGAGGTTAAGATATCAGGGAAGGCCCTCACACCTGTGATTGGAGCACTTTGGGAGCCTGGGAGTTCCACACCAGCCTGGACAAACCATCTCTACAAAAAACACATTAGCCGAGTGTGGTGGTATGTGCCTGTGTCCCAGATACTGGGGAGGCCAAAGTGAGAGAATTAATTGCCTGAACCCACGAGGTCGAGGCTGCAGTGAGCTGTGATTGCACCACAGCACTTAAGCCCAAGTGACAGATCAAGACCCTGTCTAAAAAAAAATTTTTTTTAAGTCACAGAAGCTGGCGTGGTGGCTCATACCTGTAATCTCAGCTTTTTGGGAGGCTGAGGCAGGAGGATTGCTTGAAGCCAAGAGTTTGAGACCAGCCTGGGCAACATAGGGAAACTCCTGTCTCTACCAGAATTATAAATTAGCTGCATGTGGTGCTGCATGCCTCTAGTGCTAACTACTATGGAGGCCGAGGCAGGAGGATCACGAGCCCAGAAGTTCAGGCCGCAGTGAGCTGTGATAGTGCCTCTAAACCCCAGACTGGGCAACACAGTGAGATCCTGTCTGTATAAAGAAATTGTTATTAGTTGAAAAAAGATGTAATAAGCTGGGTACAGCAGCTCATACCTGTAATCAGAATTTTGAGAGGTGGTGGCAGGCAGATCACTTGAGCTCAGGAATTCAAGGCTAGCTTGGGAAACATGATAAGACCCCATCACTACAAAAAATATAAAAATTAGCTAGGCATGGTGGTGCATGCTTATAGTCCCAGCTACTTGTCTGAGGTAGAAGAATCTCGAGCCCAGGAGGTTGAGGCTGCAGTGAACCATGATTTCACCACTGCACTCCAGGCTGTGTAACAAGAGGGAAACCCAGTTCCCACCTGGAATGGAATCCCACTCCAAAAAAAAAAAAATTAAAAACTCAGTATGTGCTGGGCATGGTGGCTCACACCTGTAATCCCAGCACTTGGGAGGCCAAGGTGGGTGGATCACCTGAGGTCAGGAGTTCCAGACCAGACTGGCCAACATGGTGAAACCCCATTACTACTAAAAACAAAAATTAGCCTGGCATGGTGACTTGTGCCTGCAGTTCCAGCTACTCAGGAGGCTGAGGCAGGAGAATCGCTTGAATCCAGGAGGTGGCAGTTGTAGTGAAGTAAGATTATGTCACTACTCCAGCCTGGGTTGACAGACCCAGACTCTGTCTTCAAAAAAAAAAAGGAAACTTGAACTCTTGGAGACGGTAGAATGGTCAGTGAGGCCTCAGTGGAGGGGCTGCTTGAACTGGCTGGGAGAGGCCCAGCCTTAGCAAGTTTAAGCTGCCAAGGGCTGTGCCTGGGGTCAGAACCCTGTCTTCTGGCCCAATTTTGCTTCCTGGGCTGCTTTTGCACAGCTCTGTTACCAGGAATCTGTCCAGGTTTACAGCCAGTTATTGCAGGTAAATTTTTTCTTTCTCTTGCTGTTGCTCTGTCTAGTCTTTGCCTCACACAAATTTCTAAGGTGACTGTAGTTCAACTGATGTAGACCAAGTTCAGCCCAAGCAGCTATTCTTCAGGTTGTGGTTTGACTGGGCCGGGCACCTCCATGTGAACTGGATTCAGATTTGCTCAATGTGGCAGAAGTTGCAGCAGCTGTCCAGGGCATGCTCTTCTCTTCGCTGAAACATAAGAGGCCAAATGAAATCACACAAGCACATTTGAAGCCTCTGCTGTGTCACAAGCATTAAAAGCAAGTCACATAGCCAAGCCCAACATCAGTGTGGTAGGCAAGTATAGAGCCCGTGTCGGGAAAACTTAGGAAGTTATATGGCAAAAGGTGTGTATGTATAGTCTTATTACAGGAGAGTGAAGAAATAGAACCAATAATGCAATCAACCATACTATTAATATATCTCAGTAGGAACAGAAGGCAACCACATATAATATCTATATATATATATAGATAGATAGATATATGTGTGTTTGTGTGTGTGGAAAGGATTATACCAACTGTTTTTTAGATATAGAGTCTCTGTTGCCTTGGCTGGAGTGCAGTGGCACGATCTCGGCTCACTGCAACCTCCACCTCCCAGGTTCAAGTGATTCTGCCTCAGCCTCCCAAGTAGCTGGGATTATAGATGGGTACCACCACACCTGGATAATTTTTGTATTTTTAATAGAGATGAGGTTTTACCATGTTGGCCAGGATGGTCTCGAACTTCTGACCTCAAGTGATCCACCCGCTTCAGCCTCCCAAAGTCCTGGGATTACAGGCGTGAACCACTGCACCCGGTCAAGAATAGTTTTCAAGCAGCAAAAATCGAGAATCAGTCTTTGAACTCCATGGCCAAAAACAACGTAACATTCCACTGTATACAGGGTGCTTCTGGGGTCCTCAGTGTTCTGTTTATTGGGGTGGTAGTTACATGTTTGTTCTATAATTATCTGTTAAACTCTCCATTTATGTTTGGGGCACTTCTCAGTATATTTGCTAGAGTTCAAATGTTTAAAAGTTTATAAAATAAAAGGAAAACTGAGCAGAGTAAGACAAGCCAAAAAAGTAATTATTAACTCCAGTAGGAATGGGAAAAGTTATGAAAGGAAGGAAAATTAAATGTCCTACTGCTGGCTCAGCTGTGATTAGAATTTACATCGTCATAACGGAAACACTGAATACTGGTCTAACCAGGATTATAGTAAGATTACAATGGAGAGATGAGTGACGGGACCTGTGGGCATGTGTGGCAGTGCTGGTGAGAGGACAAGTGGTGTAAGCTCTAAACGCTCATCTTTTATAAGGGGAATTAAATAATGCCTAAAATTGAAAAAGCAACCAGCTGCATGTTATTTTGAGATTTTAAAAAATTATTGTTAACATAGTAGCAGCATTTACTTTTAAAACTATATGTATTACTCTGATAAAAGCAAACTGCATTTTAATAAATGAATATTTATCTTGAATGCATCTGCTTCCCACCATTCCAATTGCCAGATTCCACATCCAGGCCACCATCCTCTCTTGCTTGGAGTATCATAGCAGATAACTGGTCTTGATGGTTTCTCATGTCTCTCTCAATTCCTGATTCATCTGACACCTGCAACCAAAGATCTTTCAAAAATAAGTCTTCTAAGCCAAGCACAGTGGCTCATATCTATCAAAGACTAGATCTCAGGCAATGTTTATTGTCTCCTCCCAAGGGAGTCATTCCTTCCTTCCTCTTTGTTGACAGACCCCCAGTTTGAGGGGCAGCAGGATCCACCTTGCTGCTGTGAGACTCTGCAGTTGTGAATGGTTTAGAGGTGGACACACAGGGAGAGGTCTTCTGGAGAGCTGAGAGCAGAAGACAATCAACTGGCTTCGAATCTAGGGAGAGACGGGCACAAAATGGAAGAGAAAACATGAGCACTGGTCACCTGGTAAACACAAAGTGGACACTGGTGAGGGACTGAGATCATGGAGATTGCAGGAGTCTTTACCCTTTTCAGGGTTTTTCGCCACGAACTCCTACTGGGAGCACACAGAAGATTAGAGAACGTTTTAATAGAACGTCTCAAGATCTGGAAGAAGATAACGGCAGTCACTGTGAAAGGATCAGAGTGCTCCACCCAGACCCTTCCCTGTATCCCCTACTGAACAAAAGCCTTAATCTGTGGAGGGAAGGACACCAAACACTGTCACCCCTTGGGTGAAGCCCCCTTGGATCTGGGGAAATGGAACAGGAACAAAACAAAACTTCCCCTGGGTGGGGTCAGGAATACACACTGGGCCCAGGACTGGGGGAGGAACAGGAGCACTAAGGAAGCCATAACCCTAAAACCCAGGGACACAAAGGGCCTGACAGAGACTGAGTCTTGATCAGAAAAGAGAATTCCCTCCTCTCCCACCTGCCAATGGTAAGCTGACAATCCTTGAGTAAAAGTAAAAATGTTGGCCGGGCACGGTGGCTCATGCCTGTAATCCCAGCACATTTGGAGGCTGAGGTGGGCGGATCACCTGAGGTCAGGAGTTCAAGACCAGCCTGACCAACATGGAGAAAGTCTGTTTCTACTAAAAATGGACACACAAAAATTAGCTGGGTGTGGTGGCGCATGCCTGTAATCCCAGCTACTTGGGAGGCTGAGGCCGGAGAATTGCTTGAACTCTGGAGATGGAGGATGCCGTGAGCCGAGATCGCAACATAGTACTCCCGCGTGGGCAACAAGAGCGAAACTCTGTCTCAAAAAAAAAAAGTAAAAATGTTGTGGAGAGAGACAAGAGCGGGGAAAGAAGACCCTTTCTGAGGCTCACAAAGGGAAGACCTAAAGCTGAGGGGGGAGCACACATGGAAGGAGGAAAACCCCTCTGGCAGGTCATCCCACATCCTCAGTCCAAGGTGTCGTTGGAGGAACTTGAAGCTTGTGCATGGGGGGTAACCACAACAATGATAAACCTCAAGCCTAGCCCAACTCTTTTTTTAAAATGTGTTTTTTAGAGACAGTCTTGCTCCGCTGCCGAGGCGGAAGCGCAGTGATGTGATTGCAGCTCACTGCAGCCTCAAACTCCTGGGCTCAAGCGATCCCCTGCCTCGGCCTTCCCAGTAACTAGGATAACAGGCATGCACCAAAAATGCCCAGCTAATTTTTATTAGTTTTTTGTAGAAATGGGGTGTCACTATGTTGTTGCTCAAGCTGATGTCAAACTCCTGTGCTCAAGCAATCTTCCCGTATTGGCTTCCCAAAGTGCTGGGATTATAGTCATGAGCCATCCACCCAACCTATCCTAACTCCTCACTAGGTTAATTCATACCATTATACTAAAGACCTGCGAAGGAAGAGTGTGCCCATTTCTACCCAAAACCCCTTTCCCTGGGCCTCTACTGTCCTACACAAGATGTCCAACTTTGACCAACACTTACAAAGCAAGAGATAAATGACATTCCCAAAAGACCAAGCAATCTTCAGAACCAAACACAGATGTCAAAGCTGGTACAGAATTTTAAATAAATCTGATACAGAATTTTAAATAACTAATAACGGTAAAAGGTCTAACAGTAAAGATAGAGAACATGCAGGATCAAAAGTGTAATCTCAGCAGAGAGATGGAAGCTATGAGAACCAAATGGAAGTGCTCAAAATGCAAAACACTAACAGAGATGAAGAACGTTTCCATGGAGCTCATCAGTGGATTTGACACAGCCAAGGAGAGAATGAATGAATTCAAAGATAGGTCAAGAGAAATTATTCAAGCTGAAACACTGGGTGAAATGAGTGAAGGGAAAAATAAAAAAAAAAAAAAAAAACAGGACATCCAAGAGTTGGGGGACAATATCAAACATTCGAACATATGTATAGTTAGATTCCCAGAAGAAAGGAGAAAGAACGGGAAAATAAACATTTGAAGTATTAAAGGCTGAGAATTTTCAACATTAAGGACAGAACATAAAATCCAAGAAGCTCAGAGAGCATGCAGAATAAACGTATATGTATACATACAAACATACAATTAGACATACTCAAAATACTAAAACAAAAGAAAATCTTTTTTGTTGTTGTTTGGACGGAGTCTCACTCTGTCTCCAAGCTGGAGTGCAGTGGCATGATTTAGCTCACCGGAACCTCTGCCTCTTGGGTTCAAGCAATTCTCCTGCCCCAGGCAGGGCATTGTGGCTCACGCCTGTAATTCCAGCACTTTGGGAGGCCAAGGCAGGCAGATCGAGATTTGGGAGCTCAAGACCAGCCTGGCCAACATGGTGAAACCCCGTCTCTACTGAAGCTACAAAAATTAGCTGGACGTGGTGGCGCACACCTGTAATCCGAGCTACTCAGGAGGCTGAGGCAGGAGAATCACTTGAACCCGGGAGGCGGAGGTTGCAGTGAGCTGAGACGGCGACACTGCACTCCAGCCTGGGCGACAGAGCAAGACTCCATCTCAAAAAAAAAAGCAAGTCTCTTGCCCCAGCCTCCCTAGTAGCTTGGATTATAGGCACGCGCCACCATGCCCGGCTAATTTTTCGTATTTTTAGTAGAGGTGGGATTTCACTATGCTGGTCAGGCTGGTCTCAAACTCCTGACCTTGTGATCCTCCTGCCTCAGCCTGCCAAAGTGCTGGGATTACAGGTGTGAGCCACTGCTCCCTGCCCAACAAAATAAAATCTTCTCTTTTGTTGAGACAAAAGTCTCTTTCTGTTGCCCAGGCTGGAGTGCAGTGGCCTGATCTCAGCTCACTGCAACCTCCGCCTCCTGGGTTCAAGCAATTCTCCTGCCTCAGCCTCCTGGGTAGCTGGGATTACAGGCCTGTGCCACCACACCTGGCTAATTTTTGTATTTTTAGTAGAGATGGGGTTTCACCACATTGGCCAAGCTGGTCTTGAACCCCTGGCCTCATGTGGTCTGCCCCCCTCGGCCTCCCAAAGTGCTGGGATTACAAGTGTGAGCCACCAAGCCCTATCAATTTTTTTCTATAAAGGAGTAGATAATAGATATTTTAGGTTTTGCAGGTCATATCTCTGTTGTAACCACTCAACTCTACTGTTGCAGCATGAAAACAGCTGTAGACAGTAGATAAATGAATGAGCATGGTGCTCTTTCAGTAAAACTTTATGGACACTGAGATTTAAATTCCATATAGCTTTTATGTGCCACAATGTATTCTAGTTATTCACAGGATAGTGAAACCCCGTGATTTTTTAACATTTATAAATGTAAAAGCCATTGTTAGTTCATGAGCCATGCAAAAATCACGCATTCGACTGGTTTTGGCTTGCAGGTTGGCAGCCCATCTTTTTTGCTAACCTAACCCCTGATCTAAGGCAAACATATTAGCAATGAATTGTGTACTTACAGCACATGCAAAAGTTTAAAATACTGATAAATGAATTGTGGCATATGCCTCTTTTTTTTAATTGGTTGAATTGCGGTATATTCCTAAGATGAAATTCTACTTATGTAAAAAGGAATGACCTATTGATTAATGCAACATGATTGTTTGTAAAATAATTATGCTGAGTAAAAGAAGTTAGACAAAAAAAAAAGACTACATACTATATGATTCCGTCCATAAAAATTCTAGAAAATGAAAGCCAATCTATAGTGACAGGATGTAGATCAGTGGTTGCAAGTGATTGGTGCATAAGGGGGAGAAGACAAGAGAAGGAAGAGATTTTAAAAAGTAAAATGTAGGACGACAGCAAGAAGAACAGGAGGCAAGTAGTGGGAATCTGTTGTAAGGTCTTTATGCTATATATGAAGCAGGACATTTTTTGAAAGTAAATTCTGGTGAATTAAAGATGTGTTGGAGCAGAGTGGCTCATGCCTGTAATCTCAGCACTTTGGGAGGCCAAGGCAAGAGGATTGTGTGAGCCCAGGAGCTCAAGACCAGCCTAAGCAACATAGTGTGACCTCCATCTTTCCAAAAAAAATTTTTTTAATTAGCTGGGCACGGTGGCTTATACCTGTAGTCTCAGCTACTCCAGAGGCTGAGGCTGAGGTGGGAGCATCTCTTGAACCCCAGAGGTTGAGGCTGCAGTGAACCGTAATCACGTCACTGCACTCCGGCCTAGGCAACAGAGCAAGACTCTGTCTCATTAAAAAAAAAAAAAAAAAAAGACTGGGTGCAGTGGCTCACACCTGTAATCTCAACACTTTGGGAGGCCAAGGCAGGCCTATCACAAGGTCAGGAGTTCGAGACCTGGTTGGCCAGGATAGCGAAACCCCATCTCTATGAAAAATACAAAAAATTAGCCGGGTGTGGTGGCGGGCATCTGTAATTCCAGCTACTTGGGAGGCTGAGGCAGGAGAATCACTTGAAACTGGGAGGCAGATGTAGCAAGCCGAGATCACGCCACTGCACACCAGCCCAGGCAACAGTATGAGACTCCGTCTCAAAAAGAAAAAAAAAGAAAAAAAAAAAAACTGTAAAATTTGACAGCTGAAATTAAGGAAGAACTAAGCATTGTGATTTCTAATTTTATTAAATTGAATATTAGTTTCAGCAATTCAATTAACGTCACAGTAATCTTTTCTGCTCATGTTTGTGATTTTAAGGGTCCCAGAGCACCTTTAAAATAGGACTTACAGGCCGGTCGCAGTGTTTCACGCCTGTAATCTCAGCACTTTGGGAGGCCAAGGCAGGCGGATCACGAGGTCAGGAGATCGAGACCATCCTGGCTAACACGGTGAAACACCATCTCTATTAAAAATACAAAAAATTAGCCGGGTGTGGTGGTGGATGCCTGTAATCCCAGCTACTCGGGAGGGTGCGGCAGGAGAATCGCTTGAACCAGGGAGGTGGAGGTTTCAGTGAGCCGAGATCGCACCACTGCACTCCAGCCTGGGCAACAAAGAGAGACTCTGCAAAAAA
>PVKP010010488.1:0-64502 GCA_004027715.1 Plecturocebus donacophilus
TTTGCTGTTTCTTTCTTTCTCCTTTTCTCTTTTTCTAAAATCTCTTCCTCTTTCTTTCTCTTTCATTCTTTTTTCTTTCTTTTGCTGTTTCTTTCTTTCTCCTTTTCTCTCTGTTTCTAAAATCTCTTCCTTTCTTTTTCTTTTTTTTCTTTCTTTTGCTGTTTCTTTCTCCTTTTCTCTCTTTTTCTAAAAAAAAAAAAAAAAAAGAGAACGTATTTACTATTGATTAAGTGGAAGCAGATAGTCATAAAGGTCTTCATCCTTATTGTGTTGACACTGAGTAGGCTGACAAGGAGAAAGACGAGGGGCTGGTCTGGTCTTGCTGTCTCAGAGGCAGCAGAGGCGAAAGGAAATTTGCATGTATTTGGACTTGGACAGTTCAAACCCATGTTGTTCAGGGGTCACTTGTACAATTGCCGAAGATGTTCAAGAACGTGAGGGAGAGATAGTAATGGGCAAAAAAAATTAAGAAGGGCTGAATGGAGGAGGTGGGATGTGGGTTGATCCTTGGAGAACGGAGTCCACTGAGATTTCAAGAGAGATGAGCACGCCAGGCCTGGTGGCTCACGCCTGTAATCCCAGCACTATGGGAGGCCAAGGCGGGTGGATCCCGTGAGGTCAGGAGTTTGAGACTAGCCTGGCCAACATGGTGAAACCCCCTCTCTACTAAAAAAAGGAAAGATTATCTGGGCATGGTGGTGGGTGGCTGTAACCCCAGCTGCTCGGGAGGCTGAGGCAGGAGAACTGCTCGAACCCTATAGGTACAGGTTGCAGTGAGCCGAGATCCTGCCATTGCACTCCAGCTTGGGCAACAAGAACAAAACTCTGTCAAAAAGAAAAAAAAGATGAACGAGTCTCAGGCCAGAAAGAAGCAAGACTGGACCATAGAAATTAGACTGAGGGCCTTGGGAAGGGAGCGAGCTGAGCAGCCTGGTCAGGGCAGGGATATGTGGCCATGCAAAGGTAGAAGTTTAAGTGGCAGAACAGGGCTCACCTACAGACAACCTCAAAAGTGAGGCAGAGGGCTGGGCTTGCTAGACTCAGTGGGAAAAGCCCTCAGGCTAAGGATGACCAAAGAGCATGGAGACACACTTCCCAGTTCAATGGGCAGGATGCTGGAGGCTGACAACTGGAGTACACACATTCTCAGTGTGGGAAGAGCTTTAGAAATTATAATCATGATACCTCTCTGAGCTTTCCATTAAAAAAAAACCTCATACAACCTTTGTACAACCCAGGAAAGGTGTTTTTTGTTGTTGTTGTTTTCCCCATTTGATATGTTAGGAAACAGAGTCTCAAAGAGGTCTTTAATAACTGGCCCAAGACCACATAATAAATGGCAGAACTGGGATAAAACTGAAGACGTGAAGCTCTAAAGTCGGTGCTCTCAACCTCCACACTCCTTGATGAAGTTGAGCTGGTAGGAGTCGGTAGCTTTATATTTCACAATTCTGGGAAGGTTTACTGAGGGGGTGAAGTCAGACTTTTTGGGTGGTGGTGTGCTCTATATCAGTAGGTGATGCAGTGGAAAATAATTTCCCTAGCCTACCTTCCGTCAGAGTGAGCCATGGCCTGCGTCACAGCTGATCTGGTGGCTGTCATTTCAGGGCTGGGTTAGGAGTTATTACAAAAAACTGTGAAATATATAATGCATACCAAAGAATGTATATAATGTATCCATACAGTGTAAAGATGAACATTGGCTCTTCACCGCTCAGTTAAGCATTAGAACATTGCCTAGACTTGTGAGGCCTATTTTTCCCTCTTAAAAATCTATGGCAATATGTAAAGGCTGGGAGGACAGGCCCCAGAGAATGGGAATCTTGAACTGAGCACTGAGTAGGTTCCCGAGTCTGGATTTGAGAGTTTCCCACTTGGAGGAGGAAGGCTGTGCTTCTCAGCGGGCGCCTTGTCGTTGCAGCATGCACATAAATGGCTGCCCAGAATACAGAACACCCTCCCTTCAGCAATGCGGTGGGCCCCTGGCGACAGATGCACATGGTTCTGCTGCTCACTACTTGTATGACCATGGACAAGTTACTTACTGTCGCCAGGCCTTGATTCTCTCATCTATAAAATGTGGTTGGCCAGGCACCATGGCTCACACTTGTAATCTCAGCACTTTGGGAAGGTGAAGTGGGCAGATCACTTGAAGCCAGGAGTTCGAAGCCAGCCTGGACAACTTGGTGAAACCCCACCTCTACCAAAAATACAACAATTAACCATGCATAGTGGCATGTTTCTGTAATCCCAGCTACTTTGGAGGCTGAGGCATGAGACTAGCTTCAACCCCAGAGGTTGAGGTTACAGTGAGCCATGATCTAACCACTGCACTCCAGCCTAGGTGGCAGAGCAATACTCTATCTCAAAATATATATAAATAAAAATAAAATAAAATAAAATGGGGTTTATTGCATCCATCCAAGAGGGCTGTTGTGAGGACTGTCAGGATTCAATGAAGTAATTCATGTTGATGCTCTTGGGTGGGGCCTGTGATGTTATAAAAGTTAACTGCTACTAATTTTTTTTATATTTGACACTATAAATAGAAAACACGGCTACAGTCCTTGTTGTTCCCACACTTAAAATTTACTATGGTTTCTCATGCCTTAGGTGGGTCCAGAGAGTTCTGATCATTATTATTTTTCTAGTAGTGTCCTTCTTAGGACACAGAGTCACTGTCAGTCAGTTTGACCCTTCTTTTCAAGTGAACAGCCTCCCCAATCATGTGTTTTAGTCTCATTGCTGGATCTCTTCCATCTCCTGTCTCACAAGGATATGGTCACTTGACCACTGCACTGGAGGCTGGAACTTGTTCTACATTTACTGGAAGTGTGACCTTGGGCAGGGCACCAGTGATCTCATCTCTAAGATGGTGGGCAGATTAGAGCAGCAGATTGGTCTCCCGGACCCTTGGGGGGTTCATGCTGAGGATCTTTAGAGTACAAGACCTTTAATATTCTTCCTGAGTTTCCACTGGATTCCTTCTGCTCCATCTAGAATTAATTATTTGTTTACTAAACTGACATTTCTTGAGTACCTGCTGGGCTAGGTGGCAAGCATAAAAGAATTGAGTAAGAACTGGTTGTTGCTCTAGCAGAGTGCCTCCTCCATGGGGATAGCCAGAGCCGGACCTCCCTTTCAGCTAGGGTCTTATAGGAAAATTCCACTGGAAAACTCAGATGCCTCTTCTCCTGTAGTGCAAATAGATTTATCTTTCAGTTCAGATCTTTTTTTGGGCCCTTTCTCCTGAGACTGGGAGCCTCTTTGTTTCATAATTGCTTCCCTGAAGTGACCTCAACTTTTTTTTTCTTGTTGAATGGTCATAGTTTACATCCAGGGACATTATGACAAAGGCTCGCAAAGCTCCTTCGTTTTCTAGAGGGCTAACTTGACTAACCTCAGGATGCAAATTTTGGGAAATGATCATTGAGTTTTTGAAGGTGATGTGCTGTGCTGGTTGCGCATTATTTTCCTCAGCCTTCTTCTTGATCTAGCATATACCTTTTTCTGTGTTTATCTTGCATCTGTTAACTCTGGCATGTTCAAATGATTTTTGTTAACCCTCTGATTTCATTAGCCAAGAGTTTCTACTTCATGTTCTTGCTTTCTTTGATATAAACAAGCAAAATACATTTGTACTGTTGTGAGACCTGTGAGTAATAGGAGCCAACCACTACCATTTAGCTATTGAGGTTTCTTTGTATCAGCCAGTATGTTCATAGCAGCAATGATAGTTCTCCTTTTCACAAAAATCTGTACTTGGTGCAGTAAGTACTTAGCGCTGTTAAATGCTGAGAGGATCATGTGTGCAGCTATAGAGTGGGTTTTTCTTGCTTGCTGAAGTCTTAACTGCTTTCTGTGGCTAAATTCTCCCAAGTGTGTTTCTGGGCATAAGTTAGGACAACTTTTGTGCTGATCACTAGTGCTAAAATATAACTCATAGTTACAATCACCAGTCACAAGGTACCCTCAGCCACACCATTGCCAGGAAAAGGGATATGAACTACGAATGTGCACCTTTCTCCTCTTTCTTCTCTTCTTGTGGTTCTGTCTTTGCAATGTCTTTGCAGTGGATTCCTGTAATTTCAATGTCTTGGATTATGGATAAACAAAACTTTACACATAGTTGGCACTTGAGAAATATTTGCTGGATAATTGAGTACACTTTGCATGAGACTGGCTTGCTTCTTGGGACTGGCTAAGCTTCGTGGATTCACTGTGTGAAAAACAAATTTATAACTATCTCCCATGTAACTTCCTCTTAACATCCTGCTCTTCCAGTCATTTATACGAGGAGCTTTTGGAGAATTTTTTAGTTGTTCTTCCTCACTCCCCATGTGGTTCTGTCTTTGCAGTGTCTCCCTGACTAGTCCTCCTTTTCCCATGACTCTCACCACTGTCTTAATTTATCACCTTCTATTGTCTCGCTTGGCATGGTGCAACAGCCACCTAACTGATTTCCCCTTTTTAAAACAGCTTCATTTTGATGTAATTCATATATCGTACAATTCACTCATTTAAGATGTACAATTCAATGGTTTTTAGTCTGCAGCTATTACCGCAGTCAACTTTACATCTCATCACCTCAAAAAGAATCCCCATACCCTTTCACTAGCAGCCCCCTACTCACCCTCACCCCTCAGCCTGGCCCTAGGCAACTATTTTCTGTTTCTATAGATTCTCCTATTCTGGACTTTATTTTTTTGAGGCAGAGTGTTGCTTTGTCACCAGGCTGGAGTGCAGTGGCTCAATATCAACTTATTGCAACCTCCGCCTCTTGAGTTCAAGCAATCCTCCCACCTCAACCTCCTGAGTAGCTGGCGCTACAGGCATGCGCCACCACGTCTGGCTAACTTTTTTGTATTTATTTAGTAGATACAGGTTTCACCATGTTGCTCAGGCTGGTCTCGAACTCCTGACCTCAGGTGATCCACGCACCTCGGCCTCCCAAAGTGCTGGAATTAGAGGCATGAGCCATCGCGCCCAGCTCTGGACTTTAATACAAGTGAAATGACATATGGACTTTTGTGTCTGGTTTCTTTCATTTAGCATAATATTTTCAAGTTTCATCCAAGTTGTAGCATGTATCAGTACTTCATTACTTTCTCTGGCTGAATAATCTCTTAATTTTTAAGTTCAGAGCCAGGCTTGGTGGCTCACACCTGTAATCCCAGCTACTTGGCAGGCCAAGGCAGAAGGATCACTTGATCCCAAGAGTTAAAGGAGGTTACAATGAACTATAATCATTTTTCTACACTCTAGCCAGGGCGACAGAGTAAGACCCTGTCTCTTAAAAACAAAAAAACCCCAAACAAATGGATCCAGTTTTCATTCAGCTGTCATACAAGTAACATTACCAACCCTTCTTCAACACCTGAATTTGGGCTAAATGTGGTGGCTCACGTCTGTAATCTCAGCACTTTGGAAGGCTAAGGGTATCAAATTGCTTGGACCCATGAGTTCGAGAGCAGCCTGAGCAACATAGTAAGACCCCATGTCACAAAAAATAAAAATTAAGTTAGCCAGACATGGTGGTATGCATCTGTGGTTCTAGCTACTTCGGAGGCTGAGGTGCAAGGATCACTTGAGCCAGGGGGTTGAGGTTTCAGTGAGCCGTAATTACACCACTGCCCTCCAGCCTGGGCGGCAGAGAGAGACCTTATCTCAACCAAACAAACAAAACCCAAACCCTGACTTTGACTCCCATTACTTACAAAATACTGTTGACACCCTGAACAGCATGCAAGACTTTCTCTTGGCTGTGTCCATCCTGACTGTCCAGCCTCATCACTCAGTCTGTTCTTTTATTAATCTCTGATTCCAGCTACCAACACCCTCATCCATTCCAGGGCATGTCACATACTATTTCTATCTCTGTAGTATTTAGTTCTACTGTTCCTTTGCTTATGCTTAGTGTCTCTGCCTATGGAAATCCTGGTTATCCTTCAGAATTTAGTTTCAGTGTCTCCTCCTTGAAGAAATCTTCCCAGATTTAATTGATCCCCAAGTAGGCATTAGATCTTTTCCATTCTCTGAGCATGTGGTTCTGTCTTTGCAATGTCTTTGCAGTGGATTCCTGTAATTTCAATGTCTTGGATTATGGATAAACCAACTTTACACATAGTTGGCGCTTGAGAAATATTTGCTGGATAATTGATTACACTTTGCATTTGTATAGTATTTTTGCTTTTTAGAGTTATTTTACATATGTCTTCTCTTTAGAAAATCAAAATTAAAGAATAATTTGAAAAGAAAGTTATCAGTAATTGTAATTTGTTTGAATGTTGTTTTTGTAACCCAGATTATCCATGGGCAATGTATAAAAATTAGAAAATTTCCTTGACATATACAGTTTCCAAAAAAAAATTAGAAAATACAAAGAGTCAAAAGAAAAAGAAATTGGTCATAATACCACCCCTATATTAGCATTTTGGTTTATATTCTTCAAGCTGTTTTTTGTATGTATATTATAGACAGATACACACGTACATTTAACTCATTCTATATATTCTGATAATAAACAATATCTGATCGTTGTATAACAATAAATATCGATTTTCATAGTTAATTTTAAGGATAGCATCACAAGCATGCATCCCTTATCTGTCCAATCTACTCATATTTGACATTGAGCTATTTATTTATTTATTTATTTTTGAGACGGAGTTTCGCTCTTGTAGCCCAGGATGGAGTGCAATCGTGCAATCTCGGCTTATTATAACCTCTGCCTCCCAGGTTCAAACAATTCTCCTGCCTCAGCCTTCTGAGTAGCTGGGATTACAGGCATGCGCCACCACTCCCAGCTAATTTTTTTGTATTTTTAGTAGAGACAGGGTTTCTCCATGTTGGTCAGGCTGGTCTCAAACTCCCAACCTCAGGTGATCCATCCACCTCGGTCTCCCAAAGTGCTGGGATTTCTTTAGATAGAAACCTAGAAGCCAGATTTCTGGGTCCCTAGTCCAAACTGCCCTTCAGGGAGACTGTTCTAGCTTACACTCCAAGCAGCAAGTCATGAGTCCTTGCTTCCTTCCCGTGTCCTTCCCTGCCTCGGTATTTCCATTCTTCTTAATATTTGCCAATCTGATATTCTAAAAGTGGTATCTCAGAGTTACATTGGTTTGCATTTCTTTGATCATTGGTAACATTTTACTAATTTTCTTATGATCTATTTATATTTCTTCAGTGGATTGCTTTTTTTTTTGTCCTTTGCCTACTTGCCTGTTGATGTGTTTGTCTTTTTTATTGCTCTAAACTCTTTAATAAAGATAGTAACCTTTGGTCATACATGTTGCAAGTATTTTCCCAGAGTTTCTTTTGTCTATTAACTTTAGGCTGATTTTCAGCCTATGTAAGTTTGCTGGTTTGTTTGAATATAATCACATCAATCACCCTTTGCCTGTATGGTTTCTACATTTGGAATTATTCACAGAAACCTCTTCCCGAAGCTTATGAGTATATGTATTCTTATCCTATGCTTTTTTTTTAGTCCTTCTGTGATTTTTAATTAGTACATTTTGATATAATATTATGTCTACTTTTATAGAACTTATATGACTAAATAAATCTTAATCATGGAACTAGAGGGGACTTTGACAGTCATGTCCATTTTCTTAGCATCAGGTGCCAGGCAGATGAGTATCTCTTCCAGAGCGTGACTGTTGACCACTTCCCATCACTCTACTGTATTTTTCATTATCTTTTCTAAAATCAGCTACTTTATTTTGTGCCAGCCATATATTTCCTAGTACCTGTCCTTAGTAGATTGGTTTGAGAATTAAATCAGTTTGTAAATGAGATACAGAGCAATCTATAGCGCGCTGAGTGGCACACCAACATTCCACATATATCTTGTTGTATGTGAATGCATGGATGGTGGCATGAACAGTGATGCCAGATCCCTGAGGATAACGTAAGATAATAGCAGCTCTTTCACTGAAGCAGGATCTTGACCAGGCAACCCAGAGCACTCACCAATTACAAGGTCCCATAGGGAATGTGGAAGAAGGAAACGTCATGGTATGCCTGTGAGAAGCTAATAGTCTGAGTGTTAGGAGAAACTTCATAGGCACTCACAGACTATGCATACTGTACATCAGCAGGCATGAACTGTACTGGAGAATTCCATGGGATGCTGGAGAGTTTGTGCTCTGGGAGAATTTATCAGGGAAGTCTCCCTGGGGAAGAAGCATTAGAAGCAGAGCTTTAAAGAAAAGCTGGGACCACATAGGGGGGCTTTGTGGAATGAGGTAATTCTATGCAGAGACAATGATATCAGCAGGTGGTTTTGTTTTTTTTTTTTTTTGAGATGGAGTTTCACTCTTGTTGCCCAGACTGGAGTGCAATGGTGCAATCTCGGCTCACTGCAATCTCTGCATCCTGGGTTCAAGTGATTCTCCTGCCTCAGCCTCCCGAGTAGCTGGGATTACAGGCATGTATCACCATACCCGGCTAATTTCTTGTATTTCTAGTAAAGATGGGGTTTCCCCGTGTTGCCGGGCTGGTCTTGAACTCCTGACCTCAGGTGATCCACTAGCCTCAGCCTCTCAAAGTGCTGGGATTACAGGCGTGAGCCACTGTGCCTGGCCTAGCAAGTAGTTTTTTTTTCTTTTTTAAATTAAAACAGTGAAGTGAATTTGTTTCTTTCCTTTGTACCTCCTTTGCACTTGATCCCACTGTTTCCTCATTCTCAGCTTTCTTTTTATACCTCCTGATTTTACTGCCGTTAAGAAATTGTCATTTTGCAGTGCTTGAGCTTCTTTGTGGGAAGACACCAGGGGGCAGGAAATAAACAGCTCTCAGAGAGGCTTCTGAGAGAACTCCAACCATAGCCTCTCTTCCAGCCTTCGCTGCCAACCAAGGTAGAGGTGAAATGCTTGCTTTCTAAGATTTACCTGGAACATGGTAGGCACTTCTCTATTTAACTGAATCAGTGAAAAAATAAAAATATGCATGGACTTTCTGAGATGTGTAGCTGTTCAGGAAGCTGGTGAAGAATGGACTTGAGCCCTCTGTGACCAGAGAAGCTGGATAAGGGATGGATATTTGCTATGAAGGACATTGATGTGGTCACCTTGGGGTTGACCATTCAACCTTCACTAAGTTGGCCAAAGGAGGAGACCCTACTTCCAGTGTCACAGAAGAGCAAGAAAAAGAAACCTTTGAAGTGGAGAGAGATACCTATAAACTTTGGATATGGATGCTGAGGAAACCGAAATAGAGAAGTCAGTGCAGTTGGCTGGTGTTAGCCAAAAACTTTTCTTGGAAGTCAAGTAGTTGAGTAACGTACTTGAATTCCTAAGGTAGAAGGGCAAGAAATAGGCTTCTGCCTCCATATCTTTTATCCCATTTCCCAGAACGATCCACCATTTCCTCCATTGATGCCATCTTTTATTTCAGGGGTCAGCAAACTTCCACCCGCTGCCTGTTTTTGTGATTTGTTCTAGGACGTAGACACAGGCTTTCATTTACATGTGGTCCCTGGCTGCTTTCACCCTATCACAACAGAGTTCAGTAGTTAGGACAGACTGTGTGATCTGCAAAGCTCAAAGTATTTATTCTCTGCCCCTTTGCAGAAAAAGTTTGCCGGCCTGGGTTTATATTGTTAGCAATTGAATAATTCTGAGTTGTTTTTCCACAAGACTTATGGTTTGCACTAGCCCATGCAGTTTTCTTAAGGAGGGCCCTTTTGGCTCATGGCGTTACTTGCAAGATGATTTACTCGAACCGGGGGTGTAGTCTGGGAATTAGGCCTCTTGAGGAGAGATTGACCATCGGAGCTGCCTGTAAGACCCACATAGAGTGGCTAGTCCTCTGATAACAGACATCGTTTGTTTCTGATATTTATTTACTGCTCAATGTATGCCAATATTACAGAGAAATTGAGGCTAAGAAGTTTGGAAAGATGCCCAAGGTCAGGTGCCAGGATTTGAACCCAGTCCATAGGATAAAAGCACTTGCCCTAACCACCGCACTGCTTCCAACCGAGCCCCTGACTATCTTTCCTTTCTAACTCTCTCTACTCTCTACTCTGTCCTCTTTGTGACATCTGGGCCAATTGTTGGTCAGCCTTTGCTCTTTTGGTTCATATATGTTTCTCTTGGAGCATTCATTCCTTGGCCAGTTTTCTTATAACCCCAATCCCTCCTCTCCAGGTGTCTTTCCAACCTTGCTCCAATCTCCATGTCTTGCTAACTCTCCCCGGGAGGAAAACTTGAGACGCATAGGAGGTCCTGGGTTCCCTCCACATCAGCTGTTCCTACCATGTCACTGAGCATTGCCTGAAGCAGCAGCTGTCATCCAGGTGCCCTTCCTTTTTCAGAAGCCAGCAGGCACACAGAGAACCAGCTGGAAAGGGTATTGCCACCAGGGCCCCAGGGCCCCAAAGTGGCAAAAAGGCAGCCTCTGGGAGGCTGAGCTGGCATTTCTGACCTTTGTGGAGAGAGGGCGTCCTTAAAGGGACAGCGAGCTCTTTTCTTTCCTGGTGGCTGACTGCCAGTTCAGATGCCAGGGGTTTGAAGAGGCCATTGTTCTGGAGATGGGAGATAGGGGCCAGACTGCCTAGTCTCTTTTTCTTTTCCTGTTACGAACTGCCTGTCTCCCTCTGATGTGCAGCCTGTCAAGTGTAGAAGGACAGTGAGCTGTCTTTGATCACATACCCTCCCCTCCTCTGAAGGCAGCCTTGTCACTGAGGCTAAGGGACAGAATTGCCTCACAGCCACCAGCTCCCCTCCTCTAGGGCAGCTGCCCTGGTGGGAGAAAGAATGGTCTCTGCAGATTTCAACAAGGTGCCCCGTCAGTTTCTGTGCCCCAAGTGAGTGGGTTGAGGTGGGAGGACTACAGGCGCTCTTTCTCCAGGTGCCTTCCTTTCCTACCCCGCCTGCGCTACAGTCGCCTTAGGTGCTTGTTAAAACTACAGATTCTGAGTTCCAATTCCAGAACTTCTGGGCCCCAGGAATCTGATTATCCATAAGCACACCACAGTTTGAGAACCACTGACTTAGTGATTCCCAAACCCAGCTAGTCATCAGAATCATGTGGGCACCTAGTGCATCAGAATATCTGCCTGGGGCCCATGACTTTGAGCAGGGTAGCTTCTTGTTAGTGGTCAAGAGCAGGTATCCTGGAACTGGGCCCCTGGATTCGAATCCTAGCCCCACCAGCAACTGTCTTTATGATCTTGGGTAAGTTTCTCATCCAATCTGTGCATTTTTTCTCACCTCTAAAATAGGCTTATGATAGTACTCATTATATAGAATTATTATGAGAATTAAAGGAGTTAATATTTATAAAGTTCTTACAGTAGAACTGGCACATTGATAGAATATTATATAAGTTTTCATGAAATCTTTCTCTTTTATTTTGGCAAACTGACCGATCCTCTAGGTTGGAGATCACAATTTGAATAATCTCTGAGCAGCAAGGTTGCCCGGCTAAGCTGGCTTTTCTATGTGCTTTACTAAATGACCAGCAATTCCCTGAGCTGAGCCCAGGCCCGTCCTCAGTTCAGTTTCCATGACTTGTTCTGCAAAGGTAGCCCTATCATTTGTCCTCCCTGTCTTGTGGCTTATGGGGTGAGGAGAAAAATCCCTTCCTGGTTTCTACCACTAGGCAATGTGGACAGCATTGGCCAGGCTGTCCCAGCAGGGCCCAGAAGCCACATCCATAAGGCTCACTGACCTCTTTGGAGGGAATTGAAGGAAAACAAGCTGCAGGCCAGGAATAGCTAGACATAAATACAAGGTATTATAATTACTACCCACGCCCAACTCGTTCCCCTGAGTTAAATTTAACACTCTGCACAGTCTTCTGACCTCAGGGAAAGAGGATGGACAGAAGTCTCTATGGGGGGTCGGGGTGTGTGTAACCAGGATTCTGTGGGAGGCATTACCCTCAGGAACTCTGTTGAGCCAAACTGGGCACCACGGTTCAGCATGTATCCAAGTTTTTATTATAACTTCTTGGTTTTGCTCAACTACTACTTTTCTGAAAATGATGCTGTTAGACTGCATGTCTAGTATCCATCTCAAGGTTTCTTTTTCTTCTCGTACTCTTTAATTTCTCTTTGTATTCACTACTCAGGAGTCTCATTTGTCCAGCTGCTTATGAACATGTCATGAGGTGGGTGGAAGTTGGGAGAGATGGCCAACCTGGGAGGACTGAGCTGCCTGACTTCAATCTGCCCCGCTTCCCCAGTGAGGTCTGGGAGTAATCAAGGCTGGAAAAGGGCCATTGCTCAAGTAGAGAATTCTAATGCCACAAAGCAGACAATGGTATTTTACAGACCCTGATATCAGGGTTTTGGGTGAGTCAAATGTTAGATTATTTAGAAGAAAACCAGCCAGTCCTCCAGGGCGGGTCTATGGATGTTTTCCATCTTGACTACAAATGTCAGCATACAGGGACCCAGCAGTGGGCAGAGCTTTCCTAGCATCCACTCCCTCCCACTTGTGCATATTTCACAAGACTTCCAGGAAGCTGCACAGGGCCATTTCTGTTCTTGGAGGGGGTTTGGATACCTTTGGCAGCTCTGAACCCAGAATGACCATTCGGAGCAGGGCCTCCGTGGATTGAGAGATACAACTTGTCAACCTGCCTTGGGAGAAGGATTTGGTTACCTGGTTAAGAGTATCAATCCACTCTTTTGGTGGTGAATGGAAGAGATCTCATGGTTTCTTTTCCTTTCCTACTCCTATCACCTTCTCTTTGGAGGAAGCTACAGCAGTAATACCTGCTTTGGGTAGATATTGGGCTGATTGAGACGGAAAGGCCTTTCCACTTTGGAGATCTGTGAGTCTATGGATATATTTCGGGCCACCAATAATAGAGGGAGGACCCCAACTCTCAATCTGGAGAAGAAGGATCTATAAAATAGAAGCAGATGGAGATCCCTGGTGTTCCCAGTACAAAAGTTAGATGGCCCTGTGTTCACTCCTCTGGGGCCTTGCTGGATGTCACCTGCTACTGGGCACTGTGAAGACACAGTTGATGTCTCAGAGTTGGGAGGTTTTTAGAGGGGGTCTGGACTGAGATGAGTATATGAGACCAATCTCTTGCCTAGGAGTTCACCTCCTATGGACAAACCTCTTGCCATGTTTGTAAGAGTGGCCTAAACTCTTAGAATATTCCCTATTATTTCAAACCCAATTATGCATCTGATAACCTCAGTCTGGAGAAACAAAAAAAGTTAGACTTTTCTCCCCTTTTGCTTTCTCTCTCTCTTCCTCCTCTGAGATATTCAAAATCCTGTTTGCCTTAAGGCATCTCTCCTTTAGTCTTAACATCCCTGGTTACTTTACAGTTTTGCATACGGCAGGCTTTCCAGATGCACACTGTCTTTATTTATCTTTGAACAATAGGCCTTGCCCAGTATGATGCTTTCTAGGTATGCCCCTTACTGACAGCATCTGTGGTGGGATTAGTACATTCCTTCACTTGCTTCAATTGACAAGGCCCACGTGTGTTAATTATTCGTACAGCCATGTTGTAATTTTGGTCCATGCTGAACTTTATGATCTTCACTTGCTGGAAGCCAGTCTTTCACACTCCTTCTGCATTTGTAGAAGATAGGTCCTTGCCAGGGGTCAGGGGCTTATTCTGCAGTACTGCTTACCTCAGGCAGGCTCCAGCGTCTGGGGTGGGTGCGTGGCTGGATGACTGTTAGTGTATGGACTGTGGGATGGGAATTTGATTTTAGTTAGAGTCATGTTATCAACGATGTGAGAAGAAATTGCAGTGGGGGTTGGGGTGGAGGGTGAGGTGCTGCCAGGATGTCATAGCTTGCGCCTGTGAGTGAGTCAGTGTCTACAGCTTGTCATTTGGCTACTTTTGATTTTAGATCTCTTCTCTCCTGACTTGTTCCCTTCCATTCCCCACTAGGTTTAGATTGGAAGAGTCAGGCTTGCCAAAAATTTTAAATATTTGTTTATATATATTTGAGTCACTTTGTCACCCAGGTTGGAGTGCAGTGGTGTGATCACAGCTCACTGCAGCCATGAACTTCTGGGCTCAGGCAATCCTCCTGATTCTGCCTTCAGAGTAGCTGAACATATGTCACCACACATGGCTAATTTTTAATTTTTAAAATAGAATCTGGGTCTTGTCATGTTGCCCAGGCTGGTCTCGAACTGCTGAGTTCAAGAGATCTTCCTGGCACGACCTCCCAGAGCACTGGGATTACGGGCAAGAGCCACTGTGCCCAGCTGGCCAAAACTCTTTAATGAGGATTGGTTTAGCACTTAGAGAGAGAGAGAGAGAGAGAGAGAGAGTGAGAGAGAGCGCCTCCCATCTGCCCAGAACAGCCCCCCACCCCATCCCCTCATGGCAGTGTAGCTGTTCTTCTCTAAAGAGGCAGGAAGATGCTGGGGTAGGGAGAGGAGAGATAGTTAGTTGGAAGCAATGAAATGGTTAGAAGAGAGAAAATAGAAACAGGGCAGGGTTTAGCAGTGCACAGCTGGGTTGCAGGTCCCATCTGCTGTGGTCAGCATGACTGCCTTCTCCTGCCTCACTTCCTGTGGTGACAGAGCACAACTTTTCTGCATCTTCTGAACACTTGCAGAGGTGTGAAATAAAGAATGATTGTGGACCTTTAGGGCAGGAAAGGACCTAGGGGGTCATCTAAGTCATCTTAGACCAACTCCTCCTTAAAACAGGTGGGGAAACTGAGGCCCAGAGAAAGGGTGAGCTACAGCCATGGGCTCAATGTCACGCCATCTGAGTGCTCATACCCCATGAATGCATATGCTGTCTTATAAAGTGGGTTTTGGATTGCAGCATGTCAGTAGCTCCTCCCTTAGCCTGAATCCTCCTCTTTGAAAGTCAAGTGTATATTGCATCCCTAACCAGGAAAAGGTCTGTCTGGAAACAAATGCATGAGCAGCCCAGTACTGCCCTGGAGGGGGTGGTGACTGAGCCGACTGACTGTCATGGCTGGACATGTATGGGAAAAATAGGGCACCAAGAAAAGATGCCCATAGATGTGAATAATCCACATTATAGGTACACCCAGACAGGATCTGGCAACCTCTAAAAGCAGTATGGGCACAACTGCAGAAAGCCAGGCACCGGACAGCACTTCCTGGAGTCCATACCTCTGTGCCATGGAAAGAGAAATAGGGGAAATTCTCTGAGTAACTGCATGCAAGTGCTCCTGGTTGTCCTCTGGAGAGTCCAGGCTGAATTAAAGAGGAGCTGGATTCGATGCTTGAAAATAAATTCTGTGCTTTGCTTTCCCCGGGTGTTGTGTCCTGACTGACCCCATTGATCAGCCTCTCGAGACATGTGGGCATGAGGATGGGGCCCAGGAGGTGACAGCAGCCCAGGGCCCTTGCCTTTACTCCTTTGGTTTCTCATAACTCACAATGAACTCATAATGATCTTCCCCCAAGACTCACACATGCATGCTCACACTCAGACACACCCACACACTGACACATGCTCTCTCATGCACACTCACTCTGCCATTCTGTTTCTCACTAGCTCCCAGTGCAGTGCAGGGATGTAACAATAGTGTTTTCATGCCGTGAGCCCTGTTAGCTGGCAAAGCCAGCTGGTTGTCTCTGGTTTAAAGGAATAGTGGGCTTGGGGAGGAAGGTGGAGGGGATGGTCATGTGGCTCAGGCCTAGGGCCAGTGGCAGGAAGGACTCAAGATCTGTTTTTAAGGACAACATGTCAGCATCTTAACTGGGGCATCCAGCAAGCAGACATCCCTCTTTAAGACCTTAATCCAGGATTAAGAAAAGGTCAGTTACCTCTGCAAAGAGGTGATTTGGAGAGGGGCTTAGTGTCTCCTAATATCCTAGAGTGGGCAGAGGAGTGGAAGCCAGAGCATGGTCAGTGTCCTGTCCCAGCGGCCAGGACTCTCTAGAAATTCCAGGATGGTACCAAATTCCCTGAGCCTCAGTTTGGCCTTTCTCTTTAACTCTAGCAATGTGTCTTGTCTCCTGTTCACACACATTCTTGGTGGTGACTAGTACTTGTCGTAGGTTGAAAGGGACGCTGCAAAAGACTTGGAGACAGATTTGCCTGCAGGAGTTTTATTGGGAAGTACTATTAGGAGCAAAGCTATAAGCAAGTGAGGGAATCAGGATTGTGCCAAGGGAGAAGTTCAACTCTCATGCACCTGAAAGAGGCTTTAGCCAATTCCTTGAAAAATTCTAGAGCTAAGATTGCTCTGCAGGGTTATCCCAAATTGAGGCAAAGAGCAGGTGTTTGTATCTTCTCCTGGACTAGTCATTGGATGTGGTCTGTCCTCTGGGAGGGGCATTGTCTTGGGTGAGGCTGCTTTCTTTAATCCAGGGCAGTGCCCAAAGAGAGACTCAGCTGTGACCTATCAGCAGCTATTACTCCAGGCAGTTGGGGAGATGAGTACTTCATTTTGGAAAGGAGTATGATGCTCAGGTGAAACCTCTGTATTATATCCTAGACTGGGACTCTAGGATGTTGTGCTTTGCCTGACATCTGTTCATTCTCACAGTCAGCCTTTTATAGAGCAGGTGTCATCTTCCCTTGACAAAGGGGACTTCTACTGAGACACAGTCACATGTGGAAGGTCAGAGGGTAGCTAGGGCAAACCATGCCCAAAACTTGGTGGCTTGCAGTGGTGGAAAGAACACAGGACTTCGTTGTATATGTGATTATTTAGTCTCTTTCCATGGTAAACCTGGGATTATGGACAAATTAAATTACCCTAATTTGCATAATTAAGGCAAATTAGATCCATGCCCATGTTTTAAAGGTCCCCAGCCCCATTTGCAGCCACCTCTTGGTAATTTCTTCGTTCATGGCCTTCTGCTTGGGCAGTTATGGTTGCCTATAAAGAGGACAGTTTGCCTTAGGATATTCCCCAGTAGGTGAGACTCTGAGTCCTTCCCTTGAGCAGTTCCACTCATCAAGCTTCTCAGTTTTTCACTTTCATTTCCCCTTGCCTTTCTGCAGCTCCTGGGTTCTATATATATGCTCCTACTCCACTGACTTTCATAGAATCATGACTACAGATTATTTATCTTCATTTTCCCCAATCCCAATTTTTTCCTCCCCAGGAATCAACTCCATTTCCTTGCCAGTGCTTTCCACATACGAGGCTGAATGTCCTGCTCACACATGGGCCCTGTGCGTTCTCCGCTGGACACTTTAGAGTCCCCATCCTGTAGATTCTTGCTTGTGGTTGCTGAATACTCTAATTCTGCAAATCTAGAAAATGGAGGATTTCCTTCTCTTTTTAGTGTATCCCAGAATATCACCAAATTTACCTACACAAAGTTGTCTTTTTTTTTTTTTTTTTTTTTAATTTATTTTTTTGAGATGGAGTCTCACTGTCACCCAGGCTGGAGTGCCGTGGCACAATCTTGGCTCACTGCAACCTCCGATTCTCCTGCCTCAGCCTCCCAAGTAGCTGGGATTACAGGTGAGCACCACCACGCCCAGCTACTTTTTGTGTTTTTAGTAGAGACCGGGTGTCATCATGTTGGCCAGGCTGTTGTAGAACTCCTGACCTCTCAAAGTGCTGGGATTTCAGGCATGAGCCACTGTGCCCAGGCTGTCTTTGTTTCAAAGACAACAATTTTCAAAACCAAAAGATTATAGTAAATGTAATCAGGTTGAATTAAAACCCAAAGATCAGGGGAAAGGTAACATGGGAGGATTTGACCATTCTAAATTTGTCTATTTCTTTAGTCCCTGATGAATGACATCTCAGTATACTGAATACAGTTGCAGATGTGCTCATAAACTCATTGATTCAATTTTCTCTTCTGTGAAATTAGAATCATAAGATTAAAAGAGATATGACCCAGTGTGCCCTTCATAAAGTACCTAGAACAAGGCCTGGCAATACCTTCTCAATGAGTGTTAGTTCTTTTTATGTGGGAATTATTAAATGAGAGGAAATATATCTTGGATTAAAGAAAATTTTAATATCTAGAAAATATAGATCACTAGTCTATATTTTCTAAAGTTATTTCAATACTAAATTACTAGAGAATTAGGTTAAAATAATATAGACCAATGATTCCTAAACATTGCCATACATTTCAATCACTTAGAGATCCTTTAAAAACTCTGATTCCTGGCTCCCACCCCAGACATTCTTGTTTAGTTGGTTATGTAAAAACTCTCAGATGATTCTGAAGTGCAGCAAAGTTTAGAAACCACTAGTATAGATCATTTTGTGAATTTGTAGTTGATGCTGGCTGAAAATGTATAATTGGTTGTAGTGAACATTTAGAAAAGAAAAATGTAATATGCAGGATCCAATTATTCTATTTGGATAAGATTAAGAGAAAAATTGGAAAAAAGAATTGGTGTGCATGGTGAAATGGGATTTAACTAATGTGTAGAAGGAGCCCTAACCCTAGTAAGCTTTGTTTCCAATGGGCTAAGGGGTAAGTATTTTTATCCTGCTGGGCTGCATTTTGTCCCAGGGAAGGCTTTCATACCTACGTATCCATGTGTACATGATAAAATTTGACTTGAAGGGTGGGTACCTAATTGAATGCCAGTGTTGGTTGCTAAAAGGTGAATGTTGTGTTGGAGCCATCTGAATTCTCAGCTTCCTCACCCTTCAACCTTCTGGCCATTTCTTGCTTTAGGTTTTAATTATGTAGACATCACTGCTCCTCATGTGAGAGATGCAGTATTAATGAGAGGTCTTGGGTTACTGCTGGGTCAGAGGCAATCAATATACACATCTGAAAACCCCCAACCTAGCTTCCATGGATTAGATTCTGAGTTGGGGAACTCAGAGAGGACAGAGTGGACATCTGTGGAACATCAATTCTCTCGCACTAATGGCTCATGATGCACAGACTATATCCTAAGCATTAATTCAGGAAAGAGTTATTTAATAGGGTCTCTAGAGGCCCTGACAGCCAGTGTATACCAACTCGTTTGTAATTCAAGGACTGAGTTAAAAGATCTTTAATGACCCCTCCCATTAAAAACAAAAACTTTGGTTAAATGTGGACCTCTTTGGCTAACAATCTAGCTTTTTTCCTCTTCTGAACTTCCTGAAAGACTGTCTATATACCCTCTGTTTCCTTGTCCCTCTTTCAGTCTGAGGGCAGCCAGTTGATTAGGGCAGTGCTGCAGAATCTTGGAGACAAATTGTCTTGTAGACAAATCCTGGTTTCTCTGTTTCCTTTGTATGTGATCTGGGAAAATTATTTAGTCACTGAGATGCCTCAGTTTCCTTTCCACAAAATAGGGTCAATGGATAAAAGGAAGGAATACATATTAAATGTATAAAATCTCTGCCTGGCCCACAGTATACTTTATATGCTTTTAGTCATTTTATTGGAGGAATAACTTGAGGAAGGTATAATGTCCTACACATCGGAGCTTCTTTCTGTTCATCCTTATAGTATAACAGTGAGGGTCCCATAAGACAGAAACCACACCAATAATTTGAACAGGGAAAATTTAATATTAAGAATCATTGGCTGGGTGCAGTGGCTCATGCATATAATTCCAACACTTTGGGCAGCCAAGGTGGTAGGATCGCTTGAGCCCAGGAGTTTGAGACCAGCCCGGGCAACATAGGGAGATTCCATCTTTACAAAAAGAAAAAAAAAATTGCAGACATGGTGGTGTGTTCCTGTAGCCCCAGCTATTCTGGAGGTTGAGGTGGGAGGACCGCTGGAGCCCTGGAGGTTGAGGCTGCAGTGAACTGAGATTGTACCACTGCACTCCAGCCAGGGCAACAGAGGGAGACCCTGTCTCAAGAAAGAAAGAAAAAAAGAATCATTAACAAGTAAAAGCATGCAAAACTCTCTGAAGAATGGAGGTATAACAGATGCCTCTTGTTATAACAGATGTAGGGAGCAGCTCCTAGGATTGAGCCACTCACTCGCTGAAGGAACAGACTTCTAAGAAGGCTCCCTGCATCTCTTCCAAACCCAAGGCCAAAATTCAGAACTTATTGGAGACGGTGTGGCCATGGCCCAAAGTATGACACAGAAGGTTCTAGAGGTTCTGGGGACTGGGGCACACAAGCTGGAAATTGCCCATTAGGGTATCAGTGAAACTCAATGGGAGGCCAGTGACTTCTGCAGAAAAGCACCAGAACAAAGAAGGGCAGCCCCTTCTATCATCTCTCTAGCGCCCTCTACTGACAAGTTATAATATTGTGCCAACTGGCAAAGAAGAAACGTTGACAGGGTACAGCTCCAGCATCACAAGGCAGGGAAAAGAGGGTGGATTTGCAGCTGAGGGGCAATAAATGGATACAAAGCCTGAGTAGGAGCAATGGAACTTGCCTTGCAGGGTGGTTTTGAGGGTTAAATGTAATATTATAACAAGTGCCTTTTGCCTAGTAGATGTTTATATGTGGAAGTAGCATGGTATGGTGAAAAGATGGATTTTATTTTATTTTATTTTATTTTATTTTTTGCTTTTGATCCAGAGTCTTGCTCTGTCGCCCAGGCTGGAATGCAGTGGCGCCATCTCAGCTCACTGAAACCTCTGCCTCCCAGGTTTAAGCAATTCTCCTGCCTCAGCCTCCCGAGTAGCTGAGATTACAGGTGCCTGCCACCACACACAGCTAATTTTTTGTATTTTTAGTAGAGATGGGGTTTCGCTGTATCAGCCAGGCTGGTCTCAAACTCCTGACCTCAGGTGATCCCTGCCTCAGCCTCGCAAAGTGCTGAGATTACAGGTGTGAACCACTGTGCCTGGCTGAAAAGATGGATTTTAGTAATAACTGTGGGATCATAGGTAAGCATAGTTTCTGATCCTCAGTTTTCTCATCAGTTTGATAAAATAATTTTTTTAATGACGTTTCTCTCTTGTCACCCAGGCTGGAGTACAGTGACCCGATCTTGGCTCACTGCAACCTCCATCTCCTGGGTTCAAGTGATTCTTCTGCCTCTGCCTCCCAAGTAGCTGGGATTACAGGTGCCCACCATCATGCCTGGCTAATTTTTGTATTTTTATTAGAGACAGGGCTTCACCATGTTGGCAAGGCTGGTCTTGAACTCCTGACCTCAGGTGATCCACCTGCCTCAGCCTCCCAAAGTGCTGAGATTACAGGCCTGAGCCACTGTGCCCAGCCTGATATAAGTTTTATAAAAGGATAAAAGGCATAAAAGCACTTACCACTGTGCTTGCAATGGTGAATTCTCAGTAACTTGTAGATCTGTTTCTTTTCTTCTTTGTATCCCACACACTTCAGAAATCCCCTAATATCTGTGCTTCAGAAAAGCACTTGTGATTTGGATGATAGTTTTAAAAAAAATGAGATTTGCTTTTGCCTATCATTCTCCACAATTCAGATTCAGATTTAAATTCAGATTCACGTAAACTGGAGTGTTACTCTGTAAAAGTTTTTAAATTTCGTTTTATTAGGATGCAAGTGGGATTCAGAGATGCAAGATCTTAGCCTTTATTGTCAACATCTCCGATGCCAGTCAACAAAAGTCATTAAACACTGGAAGTGAATAAACTACTGTGTAGACACTGACCCTCTTTATATAAAGTGTGATTGATCAGGTCTGGGTTGAATGGATTGGTTCAGTTGGATTCGCAGGTGTACCTTAACTTCTCTTTCTTAGCCCTGATTCCTCCAGGGTGGTCTCTGGAATGTGCTTTGGACACTGTACAGGACTCTCAGACACTTCTCTTCCTTATAAAAATAGAAAATAGTGTCAGTTTTCTGTGTCTCTGAGGGAAAGGTTTAATTCAGAAAAAGGTACCCACTTTTACCTCAATTTCCTAAAATTATTTACAGAAAAGCAACTTGGGAATTTAGGCACCAAATAGCAATGAAAGCGTGGAGATTGAGTCTGGAGGCATGAGTTCCATTTGTGGAAGTCCCATTGGTTTTGTTAGGATTGCAGCATGTACCTGCTCTTGGATCAGATGGCCATCCCAGAGTTTGTGCTATACTTTCAAGAAGGACAAGGGCAGAAAGTATGAGTGCCTCAATGTGAATTTATAAATACTGTTAGGAAAGAAAGGTCCCATGCCTTCCTAATGGTATGTCAGTAGCACCTTCTTTTCACACACAATATAATGGTTCAGAGTAGGACTCGGTCGGGAAAGGCAGATTGGGTTTCAGATACAGGCTTTGCTACTTAATAACCATGTACTACTATAGGCAAGTTATTAAACTCTCTACCTCTTAGTTTTGTCATCTGAAAAGTGGGAATAATAAGTATTATCCATTTGTTATACTGTTGATACAATAAAATGAAATAATTCTTGTCAGGGGTTTAGCAAATGCATTGCATATAGATAGTGCTCTTTTGCTATCATCAGAATAATTTTGGTTTTATTGCAGCTCAAGGGAAGAGCTTCTCATCATGAAAGGCTTGTATTCTGTAATAGGAGACATAGTCCAGATTATCTAATTTGCTTGTTTTGTAACTTTTCTATTATTAAATGAAGTGCATTTTGGGGGCAGCAGGCAAAGAACATTTTGGTGACCGAGGAAATCCCGGCACAAACTTCATGCATCTTAAGGAACTGAGATTTTTCTTGTATTCAAACTCAGTTTCTGAATATCTGTCTCACCACTAGACAATATCTTTCATTGTGTTTTTCAACAGTAGCTACTGCTTTTGACCAATATTGATTATAATAGCTTTAATGTATTGGACAGATACATACCTTGTGTCAGATGCAGTGAGGAGTAGGTTGCATGCATTTACATCATTTAATCCTCACGCTATCCATTAAGATTGTTGTTTTTGTGACTGAAGATTGAAATATCTGAAACTTGGTGAAGGTAACTTTTCAAAGGGCACAGAAGAACTAATTGATAGGACTAACATTTGAAGTCATATTTGCCTCATCCCTGACATATTTTTTTAACCCATTGTTTTCAATATAAACCATGAAAATACTAACAACGTAAGCCAATATACAGCTGTACATTTTGTAGTGGAAGAAGGAAAGTCTCCCAAAATTAGCACTTGTTCAAAGTTACACAGTGAGTGAGTAGGGAAGCCAAGACTAGGACGCTGGACATTTGACTCCACTAACCCCGTGTCTGTGCCTTAATGGAGGAAAGGACATTCAGTGCAATTTTTTTTTTTAATACAGAGTCTTGCTTTGTCCCCGATGCTGGGGTGCAGTGGTGAGATCTCAGCTCACTGCAACCTCCGCCTCCCGAGTTCAAGAGATTCTCCTGCCTCAGCCTCACAGTAGCTGGGATTATAGACATGTACCACCATGCCTGGCTAATTTTTTATTTTCAGTAGAGACGGAGTTTCACCATATTGGCCAGGCTGGTCTCAAACTCCTGAGCTCAAGTGATCCTGCCTGCCTCGACTTCCCAAAGTGCTGGGATTACAGGTATAGCCACCATGCCCAGCCTAAAGATATTTACTGAATACATGTGTACCCAGTACCCCTTCATGCTGGAGGGACATGAAAGAAAAAATAGCCTACCATCTTCTCAGGGATGTAAAACCAACAGAGGACAACAGAATCTGCAATTACGTTCTAAATGTGTACTAGAAGGGCAGGGGCAGGGGGGGTACCCAACTGTTCTTTGGTGCTTTCACATGCCTTTTCTTGACTTCATGATCTTTTCAATAGTCTTTATAGGAGGAAAATATGTGGTATTAGCATTTTCAGGTGAAGAAATTGAGTCTGAGATGAGAGTAGGTAGGTGACCAGCAAGCAGTGCAGCTCAGCTTTGGTTCCAAATCTGACTCAAGTCCAAGATCTTTCTGTGGATTAACCGAGAAGAGCCAGCTACACATTTCAGAAGAGGTGGGACTTGAGCCAGACAAGGAGGGATGGCTGAAATCAGGACATTGCCAATATACCTTTCTTTGGGGCTGGGATTCCTCTACGTAACTGAGGTGGGGCCAGACAGCCTCGACCCATCTGCTTCCCATATACTGTGAGGTTGCTGTTCTATCAACAGGCTGCAGACAGAAGCAATCTTGGAAAGATTTTTCAGGATGAGCCTGCAGGGGCTGGCCCTCCCAGAATGAGACTTTTTGCCAACAAATGCCCAAGAAACATTAGCTCTCAGCATGAGTTTGAGCAGGATGCAGGTGACATCAATGGATTATAATTACTATTCACCTTCAGCATGTTTTCCTATGCCGCTGTGGTAGACAGACAACACTATCTTTTTGGAAGATTCAAAGCATGAGAATGCATAAGCCAACCCTTCGCTGTTCAGGGTGGTCCTGGAATAGCAACGTGGGCATCGCCTGGGGGATTGTTAGAAAGGCTGACTTTCAGGTGGTCCCCTAGACCTGCTCCATCAGAATCTGTGGGTAAAGAAGATTCTCAGGGGATTAAAGTTTCACAAGTACTGAGCTAACCATCATCATTGTTAGTGTTGTCGGTTTTATGCTACATCCCTCAAGAGATGACAGTGGTTGTCAAACAGTTGGGGTGCGAGGCAGTTAGTTAATCGCCATGGATCTAGAGGCAGGTGATCTCCTCTTTCTTGCATGGAACCTTCACTTTCCTAGGACTCAGCCTCCAGATCCACTAAACAGGTCAGTAAGACCTATTTAGGTGATTGTGGTGGGAATGAAATGATTGAATGTGGGCAAAATGCTTTGTCAGCCATGAATGACTTTCGAAATATTATTAATATCCTTGCTGAATAGAATACCTCGCACTGCCAGAACATTCCTCTGGGGGCTGTCTGAGTACTAATACTGCATTTCGGTGAATGGACAGAGAAAAAAAAAACACTTAAAAAAGGCACAGCTTAGAATTAGAAGACTCAGGCGACTCTGCTTTGTCACGAATGTAAGTGCTTTCCCTGAGTGTTACTCTTGCCATCTGTGAGAGCCTGACCTTCCCAGAGGCGAGCATCCTGGAAGTCTGGGAGCTGCTACACTGAAGAGGCCCTCGGCCATCTTTTCTTGCACATTATGGTCTCAGTGCTGGCCTCCTCTCTTCTTCTACTCCCAGGGCGCAGGCCGTGAGAGCAGCCGTCATCCTCTGAAGGATGCACGACTCTCTTTAGAACCAGGCACCTGTGGTTTTTATTTAGTATCACCTCTTTGATACAGCTCGACCTAGTGGGCAGCCCCTGGGAAATAATTGGTGGCAGCGAAGGGAGCAGAGTCCCCCGGGAACATGGTCTTGTATTTTGTCGGATTGGGGGTGAAGAGGAAATAAGCCCCCCCGCAGCCCCAGCGGCTCTGTCCTCCGCGCCAGCATGAATAATTGAGCGCAGGCAAGCTGACTGCACCAAAGAGTTGCATTATGTAAACCGGCAGGCGGTGCGTGTGCGTGTTTGCGCGTGTGCGTGTCTGCGCGCAAGAGGGATGCGTGTCTGTGTGTCTGTGCGCCTGTGCGCGTGCGTGCCTGAGCTCAGAACAGCTGTCTGTGAGGGAGTCGGAGGCAGAGAGAGAAAGGGAGCCAGGGCGAGGGAGAGAGGGACTTCTGAAAGGCTGCACGACCACACCAAGTAACAGCCACAGAGGGAGGTTGGGGAGAGGGAAATAAAGGGGAGTCATGCTTAAAATTCCACAGCGGTGTGAAACAGCAGAGCAAAGAAGCGCCCCCAGCTTCTGAGAGCCCTGGCCTGAGTTCCCTCCCCCGTTAGAAACAGGGCTTTGGGATGGTCATGGAGGTGAGTGCCCTCCAGCCTCCTCAGGGCCCCCGCTCCCCGCCCCCGCCCCCCTCTGCCCAATGCATGAATGAATGAGTTCCTCTCTGCACTGCACTCTGCTACCGTTCCTACCTAATGGCTTCCAGGTTAGTGCTAACTCGTGCTGATGCGTGTGTGTGTGTGTGTGTGTGTGTGTGTGTGTGTGTGTGTCAGTCTATCTTTGTTTCCTCGTGGGATTTTTTGTAAGGGGTGGCTCTGTCCTGGGGTCAGGATGGTGCCCTGGGGGCTGTGGCGAGGACCTGTCTTTCTGGTTGTGTGCTTTTCCCAGCTGACGCAGGCTGCTCAGAGCTGCCAAGAACACAAACCTTTCAAGGCAGACTAAATCCGGAGTCCATGTTGTTTGCTTCTGTTTTCTGTTCTGGGGATCCGAAAGCAACCAGTGTGAAATCATGCTGCAGAGATGCCACCTTCTTTTCCCTCCCTAGCCTTTTCTCTTCTCCTCTACAGTAGCACTGCTTGAGCTGAGCTCTGGATCACCGAGGGGTGGCCCTGGGGTGGGCTGGAGGGAGGGGCTGGGTTGAGGCTGATGGGAGTCCCCTTGTCCAGCAAGACTTATTCAGGGCCCTCTAACTTGGAGAAAGGAGGGCAGAGTAATGAATTAGTGGGACGATTCGTCATGGAGAGCTGGCCGGGAGCTTCTGGGGGAGGTGTGGATGGGCCATGTGCTCCTGTTCCTCACCTGCTGGCTTCCCTCCGCAGTGCCTTCCACGGGGGTAGGAGCTGGCCAGAGCTGTGGTCAGGAAGATATGGACAGACATTGCTTATCCCACAGGGAGAGGGCCATGGGACAGATGGATCTGGCCAGCAAAAGGAGAGGATGAGAGGGGAACTTGATAGCTCTCATCTCAGAGAAATAAAGGGATTTGTTCATTCTTTGGCTTAGCCAGCATTTGGCGCAGAGATCTGCCATGTATTTTGAGAAAATAGCTACCCAGTGGCTGGGCCTTACTCCCCCACACCTCCTTGCATTGTTAGTTATTTGCTTGATTTAGGAAGTGGAGGGCTGGGGGAGGACTTGGAGCTTGCTCTCTCCCTGGGGCCTCAGCCAGGAGCTCAGGCAGGGCTAGAGAAAGCCATCTTTGCCTCTTCTCTGACACTTGCTAGCATACTCTGCTGTGGGGAGACCCCTTCACTCCTCTACTTCCTGCCTCTCCTCTCTCCACAGCTGACCTTGAATGATGGTCATATTTCTAGCCTTTGCCTTGGATAGCACTCCGCAGGTTAGAGAAGTTTGGGATCGAGATGAAAAAAGCTGGCCTTGGAAGAAGGGTAAGGGAAAGGGATGTTTTTGGGAGCCACCCACAGCTGGATATTGATAATGTCAAGGCCATGATTAAAAAGTAGTGCACTGTGAGGACTGGGGGTGGGTGAGGAGTGGAGAATCAGCTAGTCCCCTTACCTCTGTATGCATTTAAGCAACTGCAAAACAATCACTTTTGGAAAGAATGAAGGAATAAAAGCTGTCATCATCCTACCTAGAAGAAAAACTCCTGGCTGGGTGTGCTGGCTCACACCTGTAAGCAAACACTTTGGGAGGCTGAGGTGGAAGGATCATTTGAGCCTAGGAGTTCAAGACCAGCCTGGGCAACATAGCGAGACCCTGCCCCTATTCAATAATTATTTCTTTCTTTTTCTTTCTTTTTCTTCTTATTATTCGGTTCACAGCCAAATAATAATAATTTTTTTTAAAGCCTAAAACTAAACACCTCCCCTGCCCCTTCTTTCTTTTCTGGCCCTACAATTTTTTTCCGCTGACAGGAGCAAGGCTGCAGCCCTTTCTCCCAGTGTTTGGGATACAGGCACCCTCCCCTTGACTCAACAGACAAACAGGCCCCCAGAAAAGGCCTTTTCAAGGTCATATGTTTAGACGAAAGGACAGCAGACTGTTTCGGTACAGGACCAGACAGTCAATACTGGGGGCTTTGTGGGCCAGGCTGTCTCAGCTACTCAATTCTGCTTTGAACAGTGGAAGCAGTCGTGGACAATTTATGAACAGACGAGCATGGCTGTGTTCCCAATAAAACTTTATTTACTGACTCTGAAATGTGGACTTCATATCATTTTCACATGACACAATACTCTTCAGATTTTTTTCAGCCACTTAAAAATACAAACACAATTCTTGTGTCCAGATAAGAGACAAGGTCTGTGGTTTTGCATCTGGCCTAGAGATACTCGTATAAACACTCGGAATTATAGCATAACCTAAGTTGGGGTAAAATTGTTCATCCTTCTGCCGGAACTTGGATTTGTCTCGTTGGGGGAAGTGGTGGGAGTGTTTGCTCCTTGGAGGGATATGCATACACCCCACTTAGCCTACAGAATAAGGTTGAAGCACGATATCCAGAGACTCATAAAGGAACAGTGAGTAATTTTGGATTCTTTCGGTTTAGAGAATGACTGAAAATGTATGTTTGCATTCTGATATCCAAAGCAGGTGGAGTGATGATTCTGCTCTATTCTGAGCTGCTCAGACCACTTCTCTGCAGTGTTACAGCTACGTCGGGGCTTCATAGTTAAGAAAGTTGAGATCACCTGGAATCTATTCAGAGGAGAAGGAGCCCAGTCGCTGGCCATGGGAGCCATTGCCATGTTAACGTGAGAGTCCAGCAGGTCCAGAGAAGGCATGAGAGCCACGTGAAAATACTACATGGAGGAAAAGTTAGATTTGTTCTGTGGCTCACAAGGTAGTAGGATAGGACCTCTGGTAGGAAGCCACAGGAAACAGTTTGAGCTTAAAATAAAATCTGTCAAGAGTTGTCCCAAGGTGCAGTGAGTTACACCTCAATTAGTGACTGTCCCTTGAGAGCTAAAGATTGGGTGGGGATGTTGTAGGACAAGTGATTTTTAACTTCAGAGGATAAGTTTGAGGAAGTAGGTTATTTTACCCAAAGAAAGGAGGATAGGAACAGAGAAGAGGTTGTAACTAATGAACTGACCTGCAGTCTAGGATAGCTGGAATAAAAGAAAATGGTATTAAGTGCAATATAACAGAGAGTTTTTTCTTTTTCTTTTTTCTTTTTTGAGGCAAGGTCTCATTCTGTCACCCATGCTGGAGTGCAGTGGCATGATGTCAGCTCACTGCAACCTCTGTCTTCAGGGCTCAAGCAATCTCTCATCTCAACCTCCCAAGTAGCTGGGACTACAGGCATGAACCACCATGCCTGAGTAGTTTTAAGAAAATTGTTTAATCTTTTAAAAATATATAGTAGAGGACAGCTCTTACTATATTGCCTAGGCTGAGCTTTTTCTTTTTAAAATCATAAATAACTTCCTGATGATAGCAGGAGATAATGAGAAGGGTTGTAAAGGAAAGCCCTGAGATTTTGTACCCGGAATGTATTTTGAATTAGACTAAAACCTCTCTTGGGTGGTGGGCATCTGCTTGAAGTCAGCAGCTGGAATGACCTCTTACAGTTCTCTCTATTCTAAAATAGACTGGTTCTGACTTTAACACATGGTCCTTCTTCGGTGTGCTTTGGTTTGAGTTATAGCAGAAAAATAAGTCAGAAGCAGGTTTGAATCCCAGCGGTCAGACGGAGATTAGCCATCCTCGTAGGCCAGTGAGGTCAAGGGAGGGGTGGTATGAGGGGCAGGGCATGCGTCATGTCACCACTTCTCCCCGACCCGCATAGCCTTCTTCTGACTGCCTCAGGAGGAACACTGACCTGACAATACCACAGCAACCTCGCACTGAGGTGATGTAGCCCCGCCCAGAGAGGAGGCTGGTGACGCTGAGTTAACTGTGGGCCAAGACTGCCTGGATTTTGTTTCTGGATGCTTTGCCTAATTTAGATCCGAGTCCTTCTGTCTCAGAGATGCTACTGTTCTCAGTACTGCACAGTGTATTCTTATATGTTCTTTGTCATCCTCCTCCATGTCCTTGTGGGGCTTAGGCGGCATCCACTCTGGTTCTTGCATAATAAAAGCGGAAGCTCAGAGAGGAATGGTTTGTCCCCAGATCAGACATGAGGAAGGCCTGAGTCAGGAAGGCCACCAGCTTCCCGGTCTGTCTGGCTTGATGAGTGGTGATGGGAGATACTGCACGGAGTTAGTTCATTACATGTCTGTCTCTCCCATCACATTGCGAGTTTCTTAGAGTCAGTGGCAATATCCCCAATGCCTAGACCTTTACCTGGCATGGGCAGAGAACGTGGTCCTCACTAACTGTGTGATGGGTGGGTGGACCCATTGATGTCACCTGGATCCTGCAAAACTTCCTTTTGGTTTTAGTAGCAGCATTTCTCTTGCTGAGGATGGGGGAGGGGCCCTTGATGAGCAAACACAGGAGGAGCTGGAAGTTCTATTCAGCTGAACTCCTTGCCTTGTTCCGGTGGTCTTGGCCTCCCAGTGGATTGGAAATCTCTTTTGAGGAAGGAGCTTCCTGGGAGAGTTTAATGCCTTTCTGCTTTCCCAAGTTTCCATTCCCTTGTACATTGTGGCTTCTGAAATACTTTGGTTGGGGTTGTACTTAAGAGTTGACTGAAATTGTTAGAGGCAAGTTTATTATATAATTAAATAAATACGTTTATTTTATTAAAGTAATTTCATATTTTATTCTATTTTGAGAAAGAGTCCCACTCTGTTGATTAGACCGGAGTGTAGTGATGTGCCCATAGCTCACTGCAACCTTGAATCCCTGGGCTCAGGTGACCTTCCACCCCCAACCTCTGAAGAGCTGGGAATACAGGCATCTGCCACCACACCTGGCTAATTTTTTTTTTTTTTTTTTTGTAGAGACGAGGTCTTGCTATGTTGCCCAAGCTGGCCTCAAAGTCCTGGCCTCACGCAATCCTCTCACCTTGGCCTCCCAAAGTGCTGGGATTACAGGCATAAGCCACTGCAACTGGCCAAAGAGGCAAGTTTAAAAGTATTAAGTTCTTACCGTATGCCCAATATCACGTTTAATATTGTGTGGATACAAAGAACCGTGACACTGCTGCTGTCCCAGTGGGCCTTCAGGACGAATATCTAATACAGTTAGAGGTGCTCTGAAAAGTCTTCCTTAATGACATTGAATCAGCAAGGTTAGGGTAATTTCTGAAGACTATTAAAATCAAAGAGATTTGGACAGATAGTGATCGCTGAGAGTCATGGAGGAATGAGAACTGTGGCATGTAAGAGTGCCATTCGAGCTGTCCCAACATGTGAACAGCTGGCCAGTGGGAGCTCTGTCAGTGGAAATCTGAAGCAGAGGCATGGTGGCTGTCGTCAGGGCCTTTGCAGAGGGCGTCCTGCATCCAGTGGGAGGACGGATTACATGACCACTGTGAGCTCCTTCCAAACTACAGACTACTGTAGAACTGCTCAGCCAACACCCGGCCTGTGAACCCCGGAGGGCTGTCCCCTAAATGTTAGGCATTTGTTCTGTTGTGAACAGTCTCAGGAAAAGGAAATCATACAACACCAGGAAGTTCTTATGTTTGATTTTAATATCATCTGCTTCATCTTAAGTCTTTATCGTCCCAGTCCTATGGATGTAGGAATTGGCTGACAATGTGCCTAGTGACAATCTGTACTCTCACCTCGTGTCTTTGCCACGTGGAAGAGACTGAATTTAGGAACAGGATTCAGTTTCTTAACTGGGAATTCATATTCCACTGCTAATTCTGCTTCACTCCATAAGCAATTATAGGAAGCTCTTTACTTTTGGGATGCATGGTCTAATTAGGTTTATTCTTTAAAGGAATCTCACTCCAGGAAGATAGGTTGTGATCAAGCAACAGACAAAAAACACAGGTGCACAGAAAGAAAACGTGATTTTCTCCAGGGCACCAATGAGCTCAGGATTTTAAAACAGATATCCTGATGTCTAGACAGAGTGACAAGGCTAGCAGAGAGTCTGGAAGTGATGTCATATTTTAGTTTTCATGGACCCAAGAGCCAGAAAAAGGACTAATGGGCTGACATTACAGAAAAAAAAAAAGGCAGATTTGGGGCCAGCTTTAGAAAGACATGTCTATCAGAGTGGCTGAACAATGGAATGAATGGCTTTAAGACGATCTCATTTTTAAAATTCATGGACTGTATATCTGCAACCCCGGTATGTGCCAGTCATTTTGCTGGAGGTACTGGGGAGGCACACATAGACATGGCCGCAGCCTGCATGGAGTGCTCAGCCTAGTGGTAAGCAATGAAACAACAGAGATAATTTCCGCCCCTACAAGGGCAGTAAAGGGCAATAGGGCCACTCGGTAATGATTGCCTGGTGTTAGGAAGGCCGCTTTGTATGGAGTGGCCCTTCAAGAAAGTCTGCTCTGAGGAGGTGACATTTGAGCTTTGATCTCAAGGCTGAAAAGGAAACAGCATTCAACATTTTAGAGTAAGAGATCCAGGCAGTAGGACCAACAAGTGCCAATATCCTAGGTGAACTGGATTTGTTCAAGAAAGGCCCAGGGAGGCTAGAATAAAATGAGGGAGGAAATGGTGCAAGACACGTTGAAATAGTTGGATTCTATAAGAAGTTGGATAGCTGGTCATTAAGTCCTTCTCTTAGGGGATATGAACCTTCTCCCCAGCAGCTTAGGAGGAGGAAGCAGAGTGGATTTACTGCAGCCCATGAGCCCTTTGGGTAAAGTGATTTATGTCTGATTACTGACACTGGTTCTGTAGCCTCATCAGTGTTTTCAAAGGTGATTATAATTTGTTCCTCTTTGAAATATCCAAAGAGATAACAGCAACTCTTGCTTTTTTCTCCTCGGCTCTGGCAGGACCCAAACAAACTTACTTTGTTTTTGTAGGAAGGGGGAAAAGTGGGTCAGGCTGTTTTGTCATTTCAGGCATGGAGTCCTGGTTCTATTGCAGGGCCTTGTCTCCATGGAAATGAAAAATAGTGTTTGTCATGCCTGTTCCTGGATTGAATTCCAAACTCTGGACTGAACAGAAGCTGCAGGAAAGCCAGGCAGCAGGGGGGAGTGGGATGGATGGATGGAGGCTCCAGCCATGGTGATGAGGGACCTCTTCTCTTTGGCCTGAGCAGAAAAGGCAAACAACCTTTGCCCAGGTCCAGCTCTTCCTATCACCTCTCTGGACTGAGAATGCCAGTGGAAGGGCAACTGAAGTTCTACTTTGCTCTACTTCACCAAAAACTTTCCATGGACATTGCCCTTATGTTAATTAGTCAATTAGTAAATTCATCAACAACTGAAGTCACTGCTCGGACTTTCCCTTGCACCAAGTCATTCCTTCCAGGCTTAAGGAGCTCCCTAATGAGACTATGCCTAGATATTAAATTAGTCAACTGCCTGCAAATGTTTTCACTGGGCTCTCCCACCTTTAAATTTTTTTTTTTTTTTTTTTAAGTTTTGGGTTTTAATTTTTTTTAAAAAAACTTAAGATACTTATACAAGATAGGGAGGGAGGAACAGTAAGTGGGGCTTGTTGCCCCTAAGAAGTGCCCTGAATTATCTACACAGTATTTACAGAGGTAGGGCAGGCGAGGGATGGCATGCAGAAGGAGGTGGGGCCGTGTGGACGCTGAGTGAATGTTTGGATGGCCCACAGTGGCTGGTTCATGAGCCTGGAGAATTGTCAGGCTTCCATTTGTAAGGTGTCTGTGCCAGTGGTCTGGGCCTGGCAACAGTTCATTTCCAACCTTAGGTCCAAATTTCAGACACAGCCTTTCCCTGAACACCTTGTATACTTCACCCAAAAGCCCAATTTGGAAAGGCCCTCCAGGAATTTCCGCAAGTTACCCAAATGGAGGAGAGGGGACAGGAGGTTCATTTCTTTCAAAATGTTGCCCTGGCAGCGGTTAGGGAAGGGCCATTCTGTGTCAGATCTGCAGATGGCATTTGTAGGAACTGTGACAGAGAAGAAAGGCATTAGCTTGGGAGCCCTTTCCCTTGCTGCCTCTTGCTGAAATGAGACCTGCTGCTAAATCTAGGCCAAAGTGTGGCACACCTGGACCAGGCTGAGACTCTGCTTTAGTGTAAGTTTGGGAAGAGGACTTCTATGCTGTAGAGAAAAAAAGTATCTCTTCTCAAAGCTGTTCTGGTCCCTTCTTTCAAACAGGTAATCACAGCTAGATACAAAAGGCACAGTTGGCTTTCTCCCCTAGAAAGGGAACTGGACCCGGTGGTGGAGTTATCACCAGGCTTAGATGCCAGTGATAGGCAGACAAAGAACAAGCTCTATGCATGGTCACAGGGAGCTCCTCTTAGAGCAGTGTGGATCTTATCCTTTGAATCCCAGCCCCATCCAGCATCCTGAAAACTGTGTGTGTGGGAAAGGGGAGGCATGGAGATTTGCACTGTTAGGCACCTGGGTCTGAGCTATGAAGGGGCAGAACCATCCTGCTGTCTGTTAACTCCTTGGTGGATGGTCATGTCATCTCTCTGGACCTTTTGCGTTCATAGCAGTGAGAGGGTTGGACCTGAAAGGCCCTTTCAGCTCTTTCTCTGAACCAGTCAAATCTTCTGGGAACTTGGGACTATGGGTTTATTTTCATGAGTAAAAGGAGCTGAAATCAGGAACTTCAGGAGGTTATGGCAAGGAGTGAAGCTTGCATTTTTTGTTGTTGTTGTTAAGTGACATGCTATTTTACTATCTAAGGAGGAGGGTCCAAGGCAAATTGGAGGCCCTGGTGGCATTTGTGATTTGGGCCATTCACTCCCCTCTACAAGGTTCTGCTTGGGTCTGCCCTTCCCACCTGTCATGACATGGGCACAGAAGAATGTAGACTCTAGCAAGTGACTAGCAATAATACAGAAAGGAATAACCATCTTCATGGAGCCCTCTTAGACTCTGAATTTGGAACTGGTTAAGTGGGAACAGACCTACAAATGGAGGCATTTGCAGGCAGCATGTAAATTTCATGCAAATGTTATACAAATACACCTGTGGCCCTTCTCTCTCAGCCACTTCAGCATGTGCTATGGGAAAATTCAAAGGGGAGCTGGCTAATTCATATGGATATTTGCAGTGGCATTATAAAGAACTGAGAAGGATTATTAATGAAACTTTGGAATCAGCATGGGGACAGGGTGTGTGTAACTGGATAACAGGGTAGTCTTCTGTTAGAAATTAGGGACTAGTAGATACCAGCATCAGCCTTTACCCCATGCTATGAATGGCAGGAGTGGAGGAGGTGCTTGTGATATGTTCTTCTTCTTCTTCTTCTTTTTTTTTTTGAGATGGAGTCTTGCTCTGTCGCCCAGCCTGGAATGCAGTACAGTAGCATGATCTCGGCTCCCTGCAACCTCTGCCTCCCGGGTTCAAGTGATTCTCCTACCTCAGCCTCCCAAGTAGCTGGGATTACAGGTTACTCCATCACGCCCAGCTAATTTTTGTATTTTTAGTAGACACGGGGTTTCATCAGGTTGGTCAGGCTGGCCTCAAGCTCCTGATCTCAAGTGATCTGCCCGCCTCAGCTTCCCAAAGTACTGGAATACAGGCATGGGTCACGGCACCCAGCCAAGAGCCTTCTTAATAATAGCGGAAGCTCAAAAATATTCATGGAGTGCACCAAGCACTGTGCTGAATATTTTACTTAGGTTATTTCATTTAACACAGTAGTCCAATGAGATAGGTGTTTGCATCTCTCATTACCAGTGCACCTGGTGCTGAGATGATTACAGCCATACATTTGATCATCCAGGTCACTGTAAGGCTGGGCTTAGAAGAAACAGTGAAGTCAACACTTCATTGCGGTGTCCAGGTGTGGGGAGGGGGCTGAGGGTCTGATTGGGAATGTGCCAGGGCTGGGGCAGCCAGGGCATGCACTGCAGCAGGAAGATGGGAAGGAGCAACTGCAGTCCCAGCAGGTGGAGCCACCAGGGGCCCGAGAGACAGGTACATATTTTGCAATATCTGGGGCAGAAACGACTTTTTCTGAAGGCAAACAAGTTAACTCAAGTGAGGAACACTGGAACACCAAGTAACTATGCTGCTATACTCGGGGTTCTGAAAAATACACGGGTAGCCGATCAGGGAGCTGGCTTGCTGACAAGGTCTGCCTTGTACCCACAGGACCACACCGGGAATAAGGATGAGTTAGGAAGCCAAGCAAAGTGATGTAGCAGCCACTGTGTGTGAGGTTTGGGCTGGGGGGCTGCTGCAAAGAGAGTCACTGAAGAAAGCCTGAAGAGTCCTCGTCCTCTTACTATATTTCCCTTTTCTCAAGGACGTCAGCTAGACCTAACTAAAGGAGGTAGGGTCAAACCATAGGTAGCATGAGTTACTGTGGTCAGATTTCAGGAAGCACTGTTAGCTAGCAAGGTAACAGGAGAGGAGTGCGATAGTCTGTGTTGGAGGTCTTAAAAATAGGGCCGATGGGGAATGAATGAATGACCTCTGGGGCCCCTGCATGGCTGGTGCCTTAGAGTGGTGGTCTTAGAGGACCTATTATGAGTGAGAGCTATTATGAGTGAGAGCTGTTGATTACAGGAATCTCTAAAGCATCAGCTTAAGCATGTTATGCTTTGGTGACACATGGTTTCTGGCAATGTTCCATATATGCCATGCTATTTTATGCCTTTTCACCCTTTTTCATGTTGTTCTGCCCTCCCCAACATTCTCTTCTCTCCTTCCATGCCCTCCTTGAATCCCATACCCTTCACCTGGCTAACTCCAACACGTTTTCTGAATCTAGCTCAAGTGCCGTATCCTCAAGGCAGCATTTCTTTTCCTCCTTTATTCTCTTCTGTCATCCCACTCATTGATTATATGAACACAGGAGGACTATGCCTCTAGTGCGTCCTGCCTAGAAATGTTCCAGCACACAGATCCTTTCTTATTCACCAAAATGAACTTCGATGCCTTGCATTATGCCAGGTGGTCTGGAAATACCTGTGGAACTGAAGAGCCACATACAAAATCATATCACCTTGTCCAGGCACTTAACACTCCTATACTCAGGTTTCTTACATGTGAAGTTGAGAGTTGAATATACTAATCCTAAACTCTCAGAGGGAGTCTTAGTCCCATAGCCCATCTCTCTCCATTCCTACAACAAATGTAAGGTCTTTTTTATCTTTAGCTCTAAAATCCCAATATTTTGAAATATAATGCAATTCTGTTAATAATGGTGACAGGTCAGATGAATGGCACATTATAAAGTTTGTTTGAAAGACATAATGCTATGTGTTAGAAGATACTTAGGAATTGGTTTTATTTGTTCAGCAGGACATCCATATCTATGGGATAATGGGTTACCTTGTAAGAATTTTGGGACTCTAGCAAGTTTAGTGTTGACTTTGCTGACTTAGAACTAAAACTGCAAATTTCTTATTTCATAAAGATGGATCGGGGAGATAGAGCACAGGGTGGGGGCACGTAAGGGGTATATATGGGCTTAGTCTGGAAGTGTAGATGTCCATTGCGTGATTGGAGGGAGAGGGCAAGGGGTGGGGGGGGTGCTGCTGAGACATGGAAGAGTGAGGGTGCATGTCACAAGGGTCTGCAAGCAGACCATGATGACTGAGGCAGAGGCGCAGATAGACCCTGATGGCTGAGCAGAGGCGCAGATAGACCCTGATGGCTGAGCAGAGGCGTAGATGGACTCTGATGGCTGAGCAGAGATGCATATAGACCCTGATGGCTGAGCAGAGACAGAGATAGGCCCTGATGACTGAGCAGAGGCGTAGATGGACCCTGATGGCTGAGCAGAGATGCAGATAGACCCTGATGGCTGAGCAGAGACAGAGATAGGCCCTGATGACTGAGCAGAGGTGCAGATGACCCTCATGGCTGAGCAGAGGTGCGCTGGAAAGGTAGCCATTGTTGGGGTTTTCAGAGGAAGGTTGAGTGAAATAATTGAGGAACGTGTAGTTTAGAGTTCAGGTTTTATTTTACGGAGGGTGGGAAATTACAAAGGGGCTTTAATCATCAAAGAGGATGAAAAATATGCCAAATCCTCTTTTTAGAAAGTTCACTTTGACAGAAAAATAGAGAATAGATTGAAGCCTGGAGGCAGGAAGTTGATTCCGTCTTTCTTTGTACTCACCCAGCTACCCACTGTCTTTCCATCTGTCTATCTTTCTATCCACCCAGCAAACAAACACGACTGAATCCTGGTTCTGAGAATGAGCTCGATGATCAGATAGGCCTGTGTTTGAAATCTTGCCCTGCCTCCCATCCATCTGTGTGACTTTGGGCGAATTACTTAATCTGTCAAGAATCCAAATGTGTCACCTGAAAAATGGGATAATACTCTCCCTTGCAACTTCATGGGTTGGTTGGGGGGATTAAATGAAATAATATTTAATAAGTACTTGTTGCTGCACCAGGAGCTCATAAACACTCAATAACGTTTGGCTATTTTTATGAATATTAGCAGGTTGAAAGTACAGATTTGGGAGCCATCTTGATATCGGGGATTGGTAAAGCCAGGGGTGTGAAGACTGTCACTAGGATGGGAGTGAGTTCAGTGGAACACATACCACTTACAGAGCCCTGCTGGGCTGTGTGGGGTGTGCAGAGGGCTGTGCCTCCAGAGAGTCTGCAGGTTCTTCACACCAGGCTATGTGTGTTCAATGCTTTAGTCAGCTCAGTGGTGGAGATTTAGAAAAGCTTTTTGGAGCAAGTGGAATTTGAGATGGGTCTTGAAGAATGAACAGGGGGAAAAACAAAGAATGAACAGGACTCCAGTAGGAAGATGTGGAGGGCAAGAGTTCTTTAGGATCAAGTAGTGAATTATAAGGGAGTCTGGAGGCAGGAGAAAGAGTAGCTATATTAAGGGACATGGGGGAAAGTGTACAGCTGTGGAACATGCAAGCCCTTTTAGAGCATATAAGGAGAGAGAAAGCATAGAGTTGTCATTCACTTTTAGCAGAGAACTGTAGCTTCCATTTTGAGGATTTTGGACTTTAATGTGGGAGCTAGTAGGGCATAGTAAGATGTTGGGTTTGTATTTAAAAAGATTAATGACATAATGTGAGGGAGTAGGAAGGGGAAAAGGAGGCAGAGGAGACCTCTCAGCAGGCTGTTTATTGGAAGAGGGTGGGCAGGTTGCCTTGAACCTGAACTGGGGCCCTGGAGAAGGAAGGGAAGGATGAGATAAAGAGCTTTGTAGAAATAGAATTGGTAGAATTCAGGGATTCATTTTCCATGGAGTGAGATCAAAGAGAGGGGTCTGCAGCCCGAGAGACCTGGAAGTGAAGCTGCGATTGAGAATGGGCAGTTGCGGAAGGAGGCCTGGGAGGAGAGATGTCCCGCTCTGTTTTCAGTGTGAGGCACTCACCAGACATCGTCCGGAGGAAGCGGCTACCTGGCAACAGTTTGTTGGGTTAGGCTACCTTCTGTGACCAGGGCTGGAAGCAGGTAGAGAGGTCTCTACCTGGTTGAAGTTAGAGAAAGCTCGAGATGGCCGGGGAGGTGACAGACTCACCCTTAGGGAAGGATTCATATCAGGCTGGGTAGCAAGAGAGGAGCTGGTGTCCGAGACAGAGGCGTAGAAGAGAGGTGGGTGTCATCGGGGGAAGTGCCCAGGAACAGTGCAGACGATCAACAGCCTTAAGAGTACAGGCAGACAGTATAATTGTTTATTGGCTGATGTGTTGAAAGCAACATTTTAGGTATGTAGATCTTTGCATGGTATATGTAGGGTGGGCTGAAGTGGGGCTGCTGGACAGTGAGGCGTTCTCATGGACGCTTTGATCATTTCGTGTGACTCACGTGGTTTTGGATAGTTGGAGTCAGTTTCCTCCAGGTTAGAAGGTGTTGCCCACCTCTTGTTTGAAGCCAGTTAGCAGGGATTCTGGGTTTGGGGAAGGATGAGGGATCTCCTTTCCATTCCAGGGTCTGGAATGTGTGAGGATGTCCCTCATCTAAGGAAGATACACAACAGCTGTGGGGCCATTGTGTCTGAGCTAGGCGTGTGCTTGATGTTCATCCTTTTTCTAGCTCTTTTTGAGATGAGGTCTCACTATGTTGCCCAGGCTGATCTCAAAGTTGTGGCTCAAACAATCCTCCTGCCTCAGCCTCCCAAGTAGCCGGGATTACAGCTCATGCCACCGTTACCAACTTTTCTAGTTCTTTTTTGAGCAAACGATTATAGCTGGGGCTAGAGGATAGAATTCCTGGTTGTTCTAGTAGCATAATCGTAGAAGACAGTTTAAACCTAGGAGTCTGTGGTTGTGGGCTGGAGTTGGTCCTAGAGCGAGGAGGCTTATCCCAGGACAAGTGTTGGCACCTGCTCTCCACGCTGCCCCAGGGGTCGTGCACTCAGGGATCTGCCTGCCACCAGCCCCACAGCCTGGCATTTCCAACCAAAGAAAAAGAACGTACCTTCCTTTCTCCAGGGTTTATGGTAGCAAAGGAGTTTAGAGAGTAAGGTTAAGGAATGGGTGGGACAAAAACGGCAAGAGCCTCTTTTGAAAGAGGCATCTTGGGCCTCCTCCAATAACAATTATTGTTAGTATTAGAAATGAGGTTTTATTTTATTATTTTTTTTTTTTTTGAGATGGAGTCTTGCTCTGTCAGCCAGACTGGAGTGCAGTGGCATGATCTTGGTCCACTGCCACCTCCATCTCCCGGATTCAAGCTATTCTCCTGCCTCAGCCTCCCAAGTAGCTGGGACTACAGGCACCCACCACCAGGCCTGACTAATTTTTGTATTTTTAGCAGAGACGGGGTTTCATCATATTGGTCAGGCTGGTCTTGATCTCCTGACCTCAGGTGATCTGCCCACCTTGGCCTCCCAAAGTGCTGGGATTACAGGGGTGAGCCACAGTGCTCAGCCAGAAATGAGATTTTAAATGCAAATCCTGTTTTATGATGAAGTGGAACATTGGACCTTGCTTTTCTCCATACATCTTTGGGGCACATTTAGCTTCCTTTTCTCTGGTCTTTTTTTTTTCCTTTATCAGTTTCCTTCCAAAAGTTACCGCACTGCATGCCCCCAGCTTCCTGCCCACACTTGCTGGGTTAGGCTCTTGGATTTGTTTCCTTTCTTTCTTTCCACTAAGGATGCCCAGGTGGAAGGTTTTGCTGAAAGGGGCATGGTTTTCATTGCAAATGGGGCCAATGGGACATCTGAGGTCACAGCTGCATCTTCATGCAAATTACAGTGTCCCCAGCCCTGCACCCCACCCCCTGAGGGAAGGCTGGGATGCAGCCTGCAAGGGGGTCCAGGATGTTCCTGAAGCTGACCGGCTGTGAGACTGCTGAGTGGGTGGGCAGGACACCCCTCACCCCCAGCCCTGTGCTTCCTTGGCTTTCCAATCTCACATTTCCTTTCCTTCCCGTTGCTGCTGCCACTTTCTACTAAGCCTCTCCCTTTCTCCATCTCTTTCCTTTCTCCAGTCTTGCAAGCAAAGCAAACATTTAACTGCATTCAGTTTCTCTCTTCCCTCTGTCTCTCATCTCTTCTTCTAGTCCATTGAAAACAGAAGCGAAATATCAAATAGTCAGTATTTTATTTGCAGCTTATAAGCCTTGATGTAAGTGGATTTGGTCCCGTGGGAAGTGCAAGGTACTTATTGGGGATACATGGTGGGGTATGGGGATATGGAATGTGAGAACTTCTGCTGTATGCATCTTTACCCTGGGCAGAGGCAGTAGAAACCCATACGGCTTCCTTATGATGAAATAATATGGTGTGGGTGGGTTACAAATCAGAAGAGCTGCACTTTGTTTCTGAGTCCTCTGTGATCAGAGGGCATTTAGCTTCCCTCTGCCACGCATTGGTCTTCATTTTTAACATAGGGACTATGGTACTTGCCTTTACTCCCTGGGTGGAATGTTTTCAGAAATAACATGTATGTGAAGGGCTGTGAAAAATAGGATTGTAATTGTTATCTTCATGAACAAAAATGTCTGAACAAAATATAGAAGTTTTGCATTTGCAGCTTGTATAAGATGAGCTGATTGTGTTGATGGTCTCCAGTGAGCCTTTCAAGTATTAAATTCCATGTGCCCCAAGCAATTTTTGGCGTATAGTAGGGGCTCAGACAATAATGGGATGGACGGACAGATGGACGGATGCATGTCTAAATGTCAGTTGCCCACTGCCCTCCAGCGTCTGTGTCCACGTGGGCACTGCTGCCCTCCCGTGGCCAGCAGCAGTATTACGGTGCAGCGAGCCGCAGCCTGGGCCCCTCTCTCGGTTTCTCCCCAGCCCCTCACCTGGCTCCCTGAGCTGGCTCTTGTGGACTTGTCCTTGGCCTCGATCACTGACTGCCTGCCTTTCCTCCTCCTTCTCTTTCCACCCCGCTCTCTCTCTCCATCTGCCGCTGCAGCACTGCCAGTAACTCCAACCGCAGCACGCCGGCCTGCTCGCCCATCCTCCGGAAGCGGTCTCGCTCGCCAACCCCGCAGAACCAGGAGGGAGACACCATGGTGGAGAAGGGCTCAGATCACTCCTCAGACAAGTCCCCGTCCACACCGGAGCAGGGCGTGCAGCGCAGCTGCTCCTCCCAGTCCGGCCGGAGCGGCGGCAAGAATTCCAAGGTGAGCGGTGAGCCCGACCCGGCGAGAGGCGGTACCTCCTTGTTAGGGGCTGCGGGGAGCGATGATTGGGGTGGTGAGCTGGAGAAGGTCTGCGAGGGTTCTCACATGGTGACAGACCTAAAGGCCCAGAGGTAGTCGTTACCCAGTGAGGTGAGGGGGCAGGCAGGAGAGACCCTCGTTAAATATCCTCCCCACTAAGCATTCTTGAGGGGCTGGAGGAGCTAGGGAGGCTCATATTGTTTTGAGATTTGGAGGGGAGATGCCCTGGGAATCATGGGGGCGGGGGTCATCTGTTTATTCCTGCTACCGTTTTCAAATTTGGTCCCTAGAGTGGGGGTAGAAGGGAACATTATTTGGGACAGCTATACTGCTGGGGAGAGTCCTCAGGGAACCTTGCAGAATGCTATTTTTAACCTCCTCCCTGGCCATCATCCCTACCTTACCTTTGCACTAACTCACTTGGTACTCACCTGGCAGAGAGGAGAGTGGCAGGACCTTTCCATCCTCCCAAAGATGTCAGCACTACCACCTGAGTACCCCGCCCTTGGCCCATGCATATCCCTAAAACAGACCCCGGGGGAGCCCTGGGCTAGTTATGGTTCCCCAGAGATGTCCTCCCCCACCCTCAGTCCCTTGGGGAGCAGATGTCTTTGCCCAGGGGCTCCTTCAGGAAGCTTCTCTTCACCCTGGGACCCCCAGGGCCTGGGAAGGAGTTGGGGACCCCTGGGAGGCATGGGAGCTGGCTTCCCACTTGAATTTGTCTTTTGATTTCTTGTTCTTCCTCTTCTTCCCCACCATTTCCCAAATACCTTCTTTGCATGCATGGTCTTAGTCTCACAAGCGCCTCTCAAAAGTAAGCCATCTTTTGTCTCTGTCCTTTTATCTCCCCTCTAGTGTCGAACTGTCTGTAGTGCTCAGCACCCCCTCCCTCTGGCCCTGCCGATTCTGGCCCTTATGTCCTGCTTGGTCCCCTTCCCAGAAGGGCCGGCCCCACTTTCCCCCAGCAGTCTGGCTTGGAGGTCATTGAAGGCCCCTTTTCACTGCACCTGATGTCGGAGAACAGACCCTCCCCCACCCCCCACCTGACACCCATGTCTGCCTGCTCCCTAGACACTGCCTCTGGCTGGGAATTTATTCCCTCCTTACATGGTATGGTCGAGAAACAGAGTCCTGGCTGGCCTTGGTTTCATTCCTTTGGGGTGGGAGACCCCATCTAGTCATACTGCAGGCCCTCCCCATTGGTGGATGACTCTGGAGTGCCCAGCAGTGGTGAGTGAGGATAGCAGTAGGGCTTCGCTGCTTGAGGGGCAGGGCTTCAGGTCAGTGAGCTCCCTGGTGCAGCAGCCGCACCCTCAGGAGCTCTGCCTGTATGCTCTGTTCCTCCCTACCCAGAGCTGCTCAGCCTGGGCACACCTTAGCACTTCTACCCACTGCCCAGACTGGGGCTCATGGTGTGCTTAGGATCCTAGATCATGATCAGAGTGGGGAGCTGTCCTCCCAGAGGGTGGGGTGCCATGCCTGGAGGTTGGCAAACATTGGCAGGCCCTGGAGAGATGTGGCCAGTGCCAGTCTTTCCTGGGAGCCCAGGAATTCTGAGCTGCAGGAAAACATGCAGCGAGTGGAGGATGAGTGACACGTGCTGCAGAACAGCAAGGCCCATGGGGCCAGGGAGTGGGATGAAGCCTAAAGAAGGGGAAGCTGCGGATGACTTCATGGCAGTCCCAGGTCTCTCAGTGCTTTGGGGAGGAGGAGGGTGAATCGCCGTTCCCTTTCCTGAGGAAAGGACAAGAAGCAACACAGCTAATCCTGTAGTCTGTGACTTTCAGACTAAATGCACATCTTGGCTCTGAGGATTTTCAATGGCCGTCGCTGGCTGTGGACAGGGGAGAAGGAACTCCTCCTGGAGCAAGGAAGGCAGCAGGAGTTCTCTGTGGGCTCTGGTGGCTCGGCAGGTGCAGGCATGTCTGATATCTGGGGATGGGGTTTTGAAATGCCCCGTGGCAGACCCTGTTGAGTGCCTTCCACCTCTAGCTTGGTTGATGTGGGTCTAGTGGGTGCTCAAGGCTCAGCTGGTGAGAGGGAAGATAGGGCCTGACACGGGCATCAAGCTCCCTGCTCCCTGTTCCTGCACACTTTTCCATCCAGATTCTCTACACCCCAAGCCTGGCTCTTGAGCATTTGGGGATGTTCTGTAAGCTCCAAGTCAGGATACATCATTTGAGTAGGGCAGCCAGGACGAGCGTCAGGTACAAGTAGAATTCAGAGTGGGATTTTGGAGAGGCTAAAAGGAGACATAATGGAGGGACTGAGAGCCAAGCAGGAATCAGGAGCTGATCTGGCCCTTTTCATGGGAACCGAGGAGGGAGGTACTGGGGTGAGTGCAGGTTTCCTTTCCCCTGGGAGATGTGGTGAAGGCCATGCCCATCCCTGGCAGACACATTTTGAGTTTTCTGACATTGGTTACCCACTTCCCCACGTCATCCTCCCACTGATCATTGCCATCGGCACCTACCCCGCCATCCTTTCAATGGAGTTAAAATAGGTCAGGCTTGTGCGAGGAGGAACGCCATAGCATCCCAGGTGGAACTGGGAGCCGCCGTGCTGATCTGGGATGTGTATGTGCAGGACACACATACTTCAGAAGAGGAACACAAGAACCAGTAGGGGAATTAGGTCCTTTGAAGGCCAGGGTCTGGAGCAGATGGTTCTGTGAAAAGAGGAGGGGACACGCCCCTCCCCAGTGGGACATCTTCTTGGGTTGATCACAAGTATTCCCAGCAGGCGATTTCATGGCTATTTTTACTGATATTGTTGTACCTAGGCCACCTCACTCCCTGTCTCCTGGCCACCCCTAGAGGACACCATGCCTTATATTTTCCCGGCAAGCTGGCCAGTGCCTCTGCTTCTCCCTGGGGTCAGGTCCCATGCACGGGGTCTTTCTTCCCTTCTCTGGGGCCTCATTTCCTCATTTGCTACTCTGTAGGCGCGGCATCAGGTGATCGCTAAGGCCCGATCCCTCTGGATCCGTCAATCACTGTGCTGCCCAGGCCGACCCTCCTAGGTGCAGCCCTACCCCAGCACTTCCCTCCCAATGAGTTTGTGCCGCCGCCCGGCTTCCGCTCTGTAGTGACAGTCTGTGGCCACCAGAGGTCGTAAGCGGCCGTTCTGCCGCTCTCCCACCTGCCCTGAGGGCGCTGAGCAGCAGGTGCGGCAAAGCACACCTCCTCCTGCCCCACTGCACGCCTCCCTCCCGCGGTGCGCGGCATCGCCCTGGCGCCATGGCACTGACCCTCCTTTCACTTTCGCCCTTTTTTTTTTTTAATTCTAATTTTTTGTGGTTTTCTTTTCAGTATGACAGACTTAACCTGATCAAAGTAAGAATTGCTTTTTATTTCTAACTCCTGCTAAATGTAGAGCTCCCCTAGTCCTTGCCCCCTCACCCTCTACCTTCATCTTCCAGACTCCGGAGCCTTTGCAGGGGGAGGTGTTTCTGGGAACCACCTGGGTCTGTTTCCAGGGGCCTTGCATTCCTTTAGGTGCTTGCTCTTCAGACCTTCTAGGAAAAGTGATAGAAATGAGTGTGTGCCCAACAGCTGTATGTTTGTCCTTTTCTCCCTTATTCCTCTTTGGCCAAATCCATTTATTTATAAGCTGTCAGAGAAGTCTCCACCCCTCCCTGCTCCCTGGTTCTACACCTTCCTTCCCTCTGGCCCTGTCCTCCAGGTAGGGGTGCTACAGAAACTAACGCCAGAGGATGAGGGACACCCCTCCTCACCCTCGGAGGCCAACAGCTCTTCTGACTTCCCTGCCCCTGTGAGTCTAGGTCCTCCCTGTCTGGTAGTGCCTTTAGGATTCATTTCCAGGAATGCAGAACCATGGTGATCGAATGTGCCTCCAGCAGGCTGGGTAGAGTTCAGGGACCCTGGCCACAGTGGACAGGCTTGGGGGCTGCTTTAGACATGGCTGGAGGTGGGACCCATTGTTCCTGTGGCCCCTCACTGGCAGCAGGTAAGAAACTGTGTGGGGATGGCTGGTTCAGGGCAGAGCCTCAGCACAGTTCTGCTCTTCGGTATTTTTCACATTTCTTTTCAATTCTTTAATACATGCTCTAATCCACCCTTTACACAAGAGCAAACATTAGATACAAGGGCATCACAGAGCAGGTTAGAGACAGGACTAGCTTCCCTGCCTAAGACTGTGTGTGTCCCTCACACATTGTCCACACAGATTTGAAAGACACAAGTGCCGACATGCCTGCCCATGCAAAGGGACCATCTACTTCTGTCTACTTGGGGCAGGAGGGAGCCCTGTGCAGGAGGAGTCAGGCATCTGGGGTCCCCCTGTTAGCCCATGTTTTTGTTGCACGCTTTCCTCCTAGGGTCTTACATCAAGGCCACGACACTGAGACGAGGAGCTGGGGCTTGGGAGATCGTTTCTCCACGTGACTGAGGGATCTCATGACCTGGGTTGCATTTGAGGAAGCACAAGGAGACTGTGGGGCCACTGAGGCCGGCAGCTCCCAGAGTACACCTTCCCACTGCTGGGAGGTGTCTGCACAGCCTGCTGCCCTGTGGGCTCTGAGTCAGGGCTTCTGTGTTAGGACCCAGGAAGTAAGCTTCAGACCCCAGATGCAGCCTGCTTGTCCCATCGACCCCCTCCAGAAGGGGGTAGCCTTGATTGCAATGCCTAGAGGCAAGTTTTCAGGTCTGGGACTCCTATATGGCCACACTTTTCTCAGGAAAAAACAGTTTTAAATATTTGGATTTGGACCCTTTACCTGCTGAGACCTCTGAATCGGAAGAGGGGATGAGGCTGTGATGGGAGCGTGTGGCCTCCGGATGGACTGTGGTGACAGGCTTTGTTGAGAAATGACCATGGAGAGCATCTTGCAGAGGGGGACTGGGAGCCTTGCCATTGGCTTCTGGTCACATCCTGGCCATGGAGGGCATGTGTGAGGACGAAGCTGCTCAGAAGCAGCCCCACCCACGATAGGCCCCTCAGCCCTTCCAGCTCCTCTTCGGACTGGTTTCACTGGTGGGGGCGTGGTGAAGGTGGACCCTCTCTACAGAGTTCCAGAGGAATGAGGGAAATAGATCACATGACCAGTGGTCATCACTGCGGGCACACATCCACCGTTGAGTACGTAACCACTTCCTCCCCTCTAGACACAGCAGACATTCGAGGACCATGGCTACTCTCCTCTGCCCTTCTGGGTCAGGACACTTTAACAGCAGGTAGAGGGGATCCAGACCTCTGGGTAGAGCTAAGGTATTGATCTGTGGGCAAAGTTTCCCCACCCAGTGATCCCTAAAACTGAAAATAATCTACGGTCCACCAAGAGATGGAGCTTAGGCATTTGTGTGTGTGTGCGTGAGCGTGCGCATGTGTGCTTGTGTGTATATGTGTGTGTGGTGTGTATGTGTGCTTGTGTGTGTATTTGTGCATGTGTGTATGTGTGTATATGTGTATAAATGTGTGTGCATGTGTGCACATAAGCTTGTCTGTCTGCATATTCATCTATCTTTCAAGGGGAAGTACATAAAGGACTACTGGCCATTGGGCTTGCAGACAGGCAAGGCACAATCTTAGCTATCCCTCCTCTTCCCTGGAGACACATTCAGGTCTCCTTCCTCCTGGGTCTGGGAATGGAGAACACCTACATTCTGGAGCAGGGGTGGGGTCTGTTTTGCTTGCACTGAATTATGGCACTGCTGGGCTGGAAAGGACCCTTAGCAATTACGTGCTTCAACCTCCCACCCATGCAGAACCCCAAGCACTCCCCGACCATTACAGTTTAGGTACAGCCCAATCTTGGCAGAGGAGAGATTTCCTCACTTGCCTGCTGAGGTCGAAGTTGGAGGGAGTTCTAGGTAGACCCTTTTCTACCTCAAAAGTGTCCCACCCTGCCTTTTACAAGGGGCTGTCTTAGAGCGGAAGGCTGGGTTGGCCGCCATCAGCATTTTGCTCCTGGTCAGGGCACATTTGGGGACCGGGTCTCGAATGCCCATAGCGTGCCCCTCACCCCATCAGAACCTTGCCATGGGGCTCCGACTCCCTTCTAGTTGAGCTCTAGCTGGTGCTGCCGCTGCCTGCCACCCCGCCCTCGGTGGGCTTCCAGCATGGACTGCTCCCGGGCCTCCTTTCTGGAACTGCCTTGAGAAAGGAGGACCCCTCCTGAGCAGCCACATGGGAAGCATTCAGCTGCATTTGGACCCTTCCTCCCCGCCCACCCTCCGCTGTCTGTGTGCCCTTCCCTCTGGCTCTTCCCACCATCTTTTCCCTAACTAATTCTACCTTTTCTCTCATTTTCTCCTTTCAGAAAAGCCAGAGTTGGTATAATGTAAGTATTGCTGTTTCTCTTCTTGTTGGGTACCTGAGAAGTGGGAGGGGAATGGAGGTTGGGGCGGGAGAGGTGTGGGGTGTGGGAGGGGGACGGAGGTTGAGGGGAAGAGGTGTAGGGGGAGAGGGGATGGAGGTTGGCAGGGAAGAGGTGTGGGGTGTGATTGGGCTTCCCTGTGGGCTTCTTTTCCTAGCAGTCCCTTTGCTCCTAAACCAGCTGCAGCGGTCATTTTCTGCAGCAGGACAGGGCAGCCTTAGGGAGGGAAGGTTTCATTCAGGGGACCAAGGAGGCATGGTCAGCCATATCCCCTACCTCACTGAGGTTCTAGACAAGGGTCTATCAACCCTAAAGGAGGAGACCAGCCAGGGAGGGAGTGGCCATTCCAAAGCCAGCTGGAATTCTGGTGCTGGAGCAGCCTGGGGGTCTGAACTTAGTTTTCTTCCCTTAACCAAGACTATTTGGGACAAATGCAGCCAGAAGACTTTCCCTGATTGATAGAGGAGTCAACCCATGTGATGGGATTTGACTCCTGTCCCAAGTACCCCTTCAACAGCTGCAAAAGCATGCCCTTTCTACAAGACCTCCTGGCACATGGGGCTGTGGCGAAGGTGTGGTGTGGGGCCACTGTCTAGGTCATCCTGGGGGCGCCCTGTGCAGCTGCTGCAAGCCTAGAGACTGTTGGGTAAGCAGGCCTGGTGGAGGCCACAGCCTCTCAGTCACACAAACTGGGTGGTGGGATGTGGACGGTTTTCCCTGCAGAGCAGCTGTCTGAGGCTCTCAGCCAGCTCCCGCTGTGTGTTCTGCCCTCTGGGACTTCACAGAGGAGGGGCTGACCTCAGATGGTCCTCTTTACCTCTCTGAACCTGCCCTCCTCACACCTAACTCTGCTGAATCCAGGGAAAGCCATCTTTACCCCTCCCTGGACGCACCAGGTTCTGCTCCAGCAGGCGATGTGGGCATGGAGCAGCTGTGGCTGTGAAGAACAGAGTTGAGGGAGGCACTCTGGCCAGGGGACGGGCTGGAGGGGAGAAGTGTGGCTTTGATGTAGGGAGAGGATTGCAGATCAGTTGTATGGGCTACATGTGTGTTTTCCTAAACTTGGCGCTGGGCGGTTCCTCAGAGTCAGGCAGGTGCTCACGCGCCCTGTGGCTGCCAACCTCCTGCTGCCCAGTGGCCGGCCTGTCCTGGATGCTGTTGATCTGGAAGCCTCGGCCGCCACCTGCCCAGCACCGCAAACAAGGCAGAATTTGATGGGCTGTGCAGAGTTGTGGAGAGGAGGTATAGGCTGAGGTATCTTGGGTGGGAGAGAAGCCAGACTCTACTATCTCTGAGCCGCCCCCTTATCCCTTAGGAGGTTTGTTGGCCTATGGCCTCAGAGTAGGGGAAGGGATGAGTGCTGAGCTTCCTGGGAGCGGCCTGCAGCCCAGCTGGCATGGGGACCCCAGCATCCTTCACTCAACTCTTCCTTGCACCTTTTTTGAGCAGCATCACACAAATTCAGGCCCCATGTGGCTGCAGCCCTGTTAGACAGTTGGGACGTCCCAGTTTGGACAGGCCAGCTCCTGTCCTTGTTGTTGATCTCCTTCCTCTTCTTATCTATCATTTCTCTGTTTATTACTCTTTAGCTCAGCCTTTGGCTTCGTCTCAGTCTGTGCTTCCTTGGATTCTTTTCAGCCCTTTGCTCTCTGACGCCACCTCTTTCCTTTCCTCTCCTTTTCTCTTCCACCGTTTGCTTCTTTCTGATTTCCATTCTCCCAGCTGAGTTTCCCTCTCTGTCTGATTTTAACAGGCTTTACTTTCTCCCCTTCTTTCTGCCATCCTATCCCCCAATTCCTTCTCCCTTAGCCTCTTCCTGTAGCGATGGGCTAGAAGCAGATACTGTCTCTCGGCTGGAGGATGGAGTGGGGCAGAAGTCAGGGGTTCGGATGACACATATGAGAGTCAGCGGAGGAGCCGGGCATGACAGAGCTCTGCTTTCTGATGGTTCCACCTGCACCGGGGATGTGCAGAAGCGGTTGGACCTCAGTGACTCTTTGCATTATCCTCCAGGGTATTCTCTTTTCCTGGCTTTGTCCTGCCTCTTCCTTTATTAATCCTCACTTGTCTCCTTTCACCCTCTACCCTCTCACCCCACGTGAATTACAGAAATATCCCTGACTCTCCACTTAGCTCAGATCATTCACTCTCAGAGGCCAAGCGCACAAGGGGCTCTTTGCTGAGTAGTGTGTGTGGCCATCCTCTCCTGGACTCACGTTGTGCCCCGGGGGTCCACCCTTGGGTGAAAGGGCACTCTGCTCCTTCAGTGCGCAGTGCTCATGTCCTTGCTCTCGTGTGCAGATGCCTTCTCAGGAGCCGCAGCTGAACGAGCCCCTCTCCCCAGCACCCCTCCACAGCCGTCATCTGTGCCTTTTCAGGAGGCCCTTGCCCTGCCCCTGCTGATTTGACCTGGTTTTCTGTGTTTCCTTAGGGAGCTCTGTCTTCCTGCCTTGCCTCTGCATTGCCCCGGGCTGGTTGGAATCTGCCCATCAGGCAGGATTCCTCTCCCCTTCTCAGCTTCGCTGACTGGCCCTCTATAACCTCTCTCAGGATCCTAGGATCAGCACTCCCGCCATTCTGATATCTGAGGCTCATTCATTACACTAGATGTCCTTCAAATAGGTAAAGGCATTATAGCGCCTAGTCCTGGGGATGCTCTCTGGAGCCCCTGGCTGGGGTCAGAGCAGTGAGAGCTAGTGCCCTGCAGAATCACTGATATTGGCAAGAGCATCTCAGGCCCTCTGGAACAGCCTGGGTCTGATAGGAAAGGAAGCCCAGCCACCACCCAGCCCATGCCCCAGCCTCCCCCTTCACCTCTGCCTCTCTGCGACAGACAAAAGCATTTACTTTTACATGGCTAGCCAGGGAGGAGCCATTGCCATAATGACAAACAGGCTTGGTCTAAACAGTGAGTCATGTGGAGGAAAGTGGTTGGACCCCAAGGACATGGGGAGAGGCCGCGGCAGGAGAGTGTCAGGTCCAGAGTGGGGTTTGAAGGCTGTGCCATCTACAGGTGCCCTGAGTCCTCTCAGGCCCGATTATATCTACTCCTCCTTACCCCCGAAGCCCCACTCTGCCACTCCAGTCATAATCATCAGGGCCCTCAGATCAAGAGAGCAACCCCAATAGGCATAAGATGAAGGGAAAAGCAGAAATAGAGTTTTGCCTTCAGCGGGAGCCAAGGGCAGGGTTGAGGGGCAGGAGGGGTGAAATGTACTTCCCCTCAGCCCCCGATGGGCACAAGGTCACAGGGGTTTCCCTCCTAGGCCTCCTAGAACATTCCTGTGGGCAGTCTTCTCCATGGCAGCCCAGGAAGGACCATTCCTGAGATGGGAGCACAGGAGCCCAGACCCTGGCAGCTGCCCGAGACTTAGCACCCTGCTTGCCTGAAGCACCTCCAGTTAGGGCTGCAACTTTGTGGAGGGGAGGGAGGGATAGTGCCAAGCCTGGGGAGTGGCTGGCATAAGTGTGAGAGCAAAAGAACAAAGGTTTGTAGGAATGGAATTCAGGGTGTTGGGCGGTGGGCAGTGGCCAGGGTAGGAGACCTGCCTGGTACCTGGTGTTGCCCCTGCACTGACACTGCTCCTCCACCTCTGCCTGTCTCCCCTCTGTATTTGCTCCCAACTTGAAGGGTCTTCCTGGCTCCCGTCCTGAGTTTTTCACGTGAGCCCCCAGCCCAGCCCCACCCCTTCCTCTCCCTTCTGCATAGGTCCATGCCTGCCTCGGTCCCCCTTTCCCTCCGTTGCTCAGTTACCTCCTGGTCTCCTGTCCCCTTGTCCTACACCTGGCTGCTGCCTTTCCAGATTTGGCTGCAGGGTCAGAGTTTCCTGTGTGGATCTTGACTGGTTTCTTCCTGGGTAAGATCAATGGTCTGCCAAAATCTGTTTTCTCCTGGGCCCCTCCACCCCCCACTTCTCGCCGTCCCTGGGACGTGGGTACCACTTGGTCCCAGCTCCTGGTGTTTGCTATAGAGTTAATGTTTAGCCCAGGGTCATTTTCCTCTCTGCTGGTTCTTGCCCCGCCCTACCCAGCCCCTGACACGGATGTTGGGGAGACAAAGGCTGCTGTGCATGAGACTCATCTCCCAGGGCGTTATCTCACAGGGCATGTCCTATCTCTGTGTCACCACTTACAGCCCAGGCAGCCACTTGGCCTGTGGCAATACTCAGATGTTTTCACGTAGTTACTGTAAGAATCCAGAGCCTCTTGGAGCCACCTACTTGCCTACATACTGGGGTCCGGTGTCACCCTGAGGGAGGCATTCCGGCCACCTTGGAAAATGGATTTGCTACATTCCCCTGCCATGCTGCTCAGGATTGGGGTGACATGCAGGGCAAAGAGAAGCCGGGGAGCATGTTGGCAGTGACCAGGCCCTGACAAGCCATACATACAGGATTAGGGATCTCTGTGTGTACATGTAAGATGCAGTGTAAACAGGCATCCTTTGAGAGGTAGATAAGGAATGCATTCACTCGGTAAATACTTTCTCAGCACCTCCCGCAGTATCCCTTATCCAAAATATTTGGGACCAGACGTGTTTCGGATTTCTGATTCTTTGGAATTTTGGAATGTTTGCTTATATATAATGAGATACCTTGGGACCCAAGTCTAAACACCGAATTTATTTTATATATCCCTTGGACATACAGCCTGAGGATACTTTTGTGTAATATTTTAAGTAATTTTATGCATGAAGCAAAGTGCTGACTGTGTTTTGACCGGAACGTGTCACATGAGCCGCCTGCCACATGAGGTCAGTTGTGGAGTCTTCTGCTTGTGGCATCACGTTGGGGCTCAAAAGGTTTCACGTTTTTTTATTAGGGATGCTCAATCTGTATTTGAAACACATCACGGCAAGTACAGTAGAAGTTATGGACCTGTTTGAGGCATACATCCTTCCTGGAGAAGGTGTCCTTCTGATAGAGTGAGACATTCTATACCGTGAATGGAGTACGATTATCTGCATCCTTGGTGTGTCCATCTAGAGAGGGTTGTAGGAGTTTGCTAGGGGAGGGTTCGGGGGAGGAGTCAGACTCTTCTACTTTCTCCAACACTGTTTACCTGGGAGAATCCAGGTTCCTCTGAAGTAGCATCTTTGGAATCTACTTTTTTTTTTTTTTTTTTTTTTTTAGAGTCTTTCTCTGTCACTCAGGCTGGAGTGCAATAGTGCAATCTCAGCTCACTGCAACCTCTACCTCCTAGGTTTGAGGGATTCTTCTGCCTCAGCCTCCTGAGTAGCTGGGATTACAGACAACTGCCACCATGTACAGCTAATTTTTTAAATATATATTTGTAGTAGAGATGAGGTTTCACCACATTGGCCAGGCTGGTTTTGCACTCCTGACCTAAAGTGATCTGCCTGCGTCGGCCTCCCAAAGTGCTGGGATTACAGGCAGGAGCCACTGTGCCTGGTGTGGAATCTTCATTTTGAAATGTGTTCACTGGGCCATTTTTATTAACTTACCAAGACTCCTAAGACGAAGGCACCATCCCTCATCCTGTGCAGGCCAAGACCCTCCTGGCAAGGTGGCATAGCTGGGAAGGGTGAGGGAATGGCCCCATTTGTTTCAAGGGTCTGACTTGCCCTGGGAATGCACATCTCCCCAGCCCCACTGCTATCTCATCCCTGTCCCTAGCTTCTTGGTTTGGAGGCTTTCTTGCCCCATTGGCCTGGCTTTCATTTCCCTGAATTTTCTGCCTTGGGAATCCAAATTTGTACTTTTAGAATTGCTACTTTGCCCTTAAGATCTGACAATTTTGGGGGGCTTGATCCCCCTCTTGCTAATGTTGAAGGTTGTACAAGGTCCATGGGAAGGAAGTAGGTGCCTCAGACAGACCCCAAAGCTGTTGATCTCAGCTTCTCTGCCAGCAGCATACCTGAAACTGGCTCAGCAAAATCCCTAGGCATCTGCTGCTGCTAAGGGGAAGCTGGTGGATGGATGGGTTGGTGAGGTGTCAGAGTGTCTCCAAGAAGTCCCTGGTTACTTGAGTCTCAAATTTCAGATTTCATCCTACTAGAGGGCCCTGGCACCTCCCTTCCCTACCCCACGCCTCCCTGTGGAGTCCTGGCCAGCAACTTTCCATTGCAGGAAACATCTGCTGTGGAGGCCAGGCTCAGCTGGGGGTTACTGGAGGACGTTGGCCAGGACCATCACCCAGATCCTGTAACTTGAAGCATGTGTAGGGCCCTGCCCTGCCCGCCTACCCTCCCTGCCTCCCTCCTTCCCTTCCCCTCTGTCACGGGTGACTTTAACAAAGAAGCTGTTTGCTGGTCAGCGAGCAGAGCAGGGGCTGAGGAAAGGGGTGTGTGTAGGGGTGGGGGTGAGAGCAGTCCCTGTTGCTGCAGCCAGTGGTGGCCGCTCTGCCTGGGTGAGGGCTGTGAGTCATAGCCCAGTGCCCGCCCAGGCTAGAGGTTGATTAAACGTGCCACTCTATTGGATAGATCAGGACTGGGGAGCTGGGCATTAGGTTCTTTTGCTGGAGTTTCAGATCAACTATGAGTCATTCTGCTGCATATGAGTGACTGGCAGGGCTAGACCCTGGACCCGGCTGTGGACCATCCCTGTCCTGCAGAGTTTGCTTGTCCACCCAGGGGCCTGCCTTCCAGACCACCAGCCCGCCCTGGACACCTGCTGTGCTGTCTGCATCCTCTGGACTCTTGGGGTGACTGTCTGCACTGACCAGGGGGAGGTGTGTGACCACACCCCCTCTGGGCTACTCTCAGCCCACAGACCAGCCACGAAGGACAAAGCAGAGCCCACCATGGGAGACTGGGGAGCTAGCTTGTGCTGCGAACCGCACTGACCACCGCCTCTCACTTGTGAAGCTTCACCCTGGGAACGCAGCTCTAGGAGCAGAAAGGACACCTGTCAGGGTCGCACAGGCCCTCTGCCAAGAAACCAGCGGCCACCATCCACAGTCAGGCCAGGCGAGACCAGTTGTTTTCATCATGTGGGGACAGTCGGGTGTCAGTGCTCAGGGAGCCGGGCGTCGTGGGGAGGGGCAGCCGTGCGGGGCAGTGGAGCTGCTGACGGAGGAGCCGGAGTTCTTCTGGAGCCGCCTGCTGGAGCAGCAGAGCCAGGTGGTGCAGTGGTACCTGCAGCAGCAGCTCCGCCACACACTTGCTGCCACCAAACACTGTTGCTGGCACGGATCTGAGGAAATCCCAGCCGTGAGTGTGTGACCCAGTTTCTCTGAGTTTCTGTGGCAGTTCTGCACCCTCGTCATGCCAACTTGACTCTGCTACCCAAAGGCCCCAGATTTAACAATCTTGGGACCAAAATTATTTGATCATTTTACATTGAAATAAGTGATCCAGGCCTCGCCATTGGGGGTACAAGAGGGCGGGGGCTGGGGTCTCTGGCTTCGAGAGGCTGCATGGTGGCAGGGCCAGCATGCCCACCTAATGTGCTTGCCATCCACACAGCAGCCTCGTGGAATAGGCATGTGTTGGTGAGCCTGGATAAAGGAGTCTCCAGACTGGCCACCTTAGCAGGCCAGGCCTGGATTCACCCTCTCCTCTCCCTGTCGCTGCTACAGCTTTGTTTTCAGGAGAGGAGCAGCCCCCTCGATTTGCCTGTGGCTTGGAGATTGTGGCCAAACGCCATCTACCTCCACCTCCGTGGATAACTGAGCTGTCACTGATTATGTGAGAATCAAGGGGGAGAAGGCACTAGGACAGATAATTAGAAATAGGAAGCCTTGGGGCTTCAGAGCTTGGAGGTCCGATGTCCAACCCCCTGACGGCAGGTTTCACCTCAAGTGTGTTTGGGGTCTCCTGGTCAGCTGCTCCTCGGGCTGACACTGGAACTTTGTAAATACAAAGACCCAGTAGAGGGCCTGGAAGGCTAGTGGGGGCCCCAAAGCAGGTCGTCCCTAAGGGAGTGTGGTCTTGTGGGGAAGCCCTTCTGCTTCCTCTTGGCTGGAGGACCAGGAGCAGTTGCCTTCCAGATGCGGCACAGAGTAGGGACTCAGACAGCACTGAGTCAGCCTGCCTCGCTCATATTCCTCTCCCAACTTGCTTAACTTCTCTGTGCTTCCATGTCCTCAAGTGCAAAATGGGATAATAAAAATAATCCGGGGTCACATGCAATAACACATGCACATGGCTTATGGCTGTGCTTGGTACCTGGTGATAACTCATTCCACATTAGCCAGAGAGCAGCTCTAAAGGTCAGTTAGGCATAATGAGGAGCTCACTGGTGATTGGGTGGTCAAGCTGGGGTCTTCAGTGTGTGGACTCTGTTCTAAGATGCCAGGGGGACATCTAGATTGTAAATCTCAGTACCAGTTTGAAACTAATATATGGGCCAGGGGAATATTGTTTTCTAAGGTTTTTTTGTTTTTGTTTTTGTTTTTTGTGGCCATAGGCTACACCCTAGGCTGAGGGTCAGCAGCACTGTTTCTGCATAGGTAGTCAGGGCATTGCCAGGTGGAGTGCAGGTGTCTCCCTGTGGCTGTGCATGACTTGTCCTGGGTTGTGTACTTGCTTTCATCTGTCATCTGTAGTGCTCATCTATAGGCACATGTTTTCTTTTTATTTATTTATTTTTTTCCACATTAAGATTGTAAGGCCTCGGACCAGGTGCAGTGGCTCATGCCTATAACCCAGCACTTTGGGAGGCCGAGCAGGTGGATCAGTTGAGGTCAGGAGTTTGAGACCAGTTTGGTCAATATGGTGAAACCCCATCTATACTAAAAATACAAAAATTAGCCGGGCTTGGTGGCACATACCTGTAGTCCCAGCTACTCAGGAGGCTGAGGCAGAAGAACGGCTTGAACTCAGGAGGTAGAAGTTGCAGTGAGCCGAGATTGCTCCACTGCATTCCAGCCTGGGTGACAGAGTAAGACTCTGTCTAAACAAACAAACAAACAAACAAAACAGATTGTAAGCCCTCAAAGGGCAGGATTTCTGTGTATCAGCTGGCTCATGGGATTTCCAAGGTGGATTTGCTAAAGCGGTTTCTGGGTATGAGCCTGCTCCGAGGCAGCCGTGTAGCTTGGTGAGAAGTGAGCACAGGACCAGGGATCACGAGATCTGACACTGACCAGGTGAGGGCCTTGGGAAGGTGCTTCTCTCTGACCGTGGTCTCTTCCTTGATGCTGTAAGGATTGGATTAGATAATGTAAAGAGGGAGAGGGGAGTTGGATGCCTCTCATGTGCCAGTTGTGTTTTTTAATTCTCTACCTGTGTGCTTATTGTGGTACTGGTTTTATGTTTTGTGATTTTATTAGCATTATGTTTTATGATTTCTTAGAAAATCATGCATTTCGCACACAGCCGAGTGCTCACTCTGTTAGTCATGATAACACTTTCTTCTGAGAGATACTCTGGGCACCATGATGGGGGGCTGGGCAGCCTTCTTGGGTCCCTGCTTCACTGTCAAGGTGGTTCTGGCAGAAGGCAGAACAGCAGTAGCTGGCATGGTGGATCCCAGGAAGTCCCCTGGAGGTGTCCCTCCTTCCTTTCTCTTATTGGAATATAATGAGAGCCCCTCCTGGGTGTGTCTGGCATTTTCTAATTGGTGGACCCTGGCTGCAAAGTGTTTTGAAGCACCAGATTCTCCCCACTGTGTTTCTCCACACCGAGCCCCATTCCTTAGCCTGGCCTCCTAGGGTCTGTGGGAGAGCAGAGCCTCATCTTTGCTTTTTTTTTCAAACACAAAAGCAAGTGCTCCTCCTCCTGCACCTTCCTCCCTAACCCGGCAGAACCCGGGTGCATCCTGTTAACCTTGGCCATTGTCACACAGGTGTTAAGCCCCACCTACAAGCAGAGAAATGAAGACTTCAGAAAACTCTTTAAGCAGCTTCCAGACACGGAGCGCCTCATTGTTGGTGAGCTGGGTTACCTGGAAGGGGAAAGGGAGAAAATCTGGGGAGTCCTCGGTATAGCACTCAGGGTGCTTCTGTCTAGAGGCCACGAGCCAACCCAGTAAGCAAGGGAACAGGAGAGAGGCTGTCCACAGCCCTGGCTCCAGCTATCAGGGCTCGAGGCTGAGTACCAGGCTTGTGGCAGCCTTGAGAGCCCAACCTGGAGCGAGTCACTGGCACTTTTTTCTCTGCAGATGGCCCAGTGGCAGAAGGGGTTAGCATAGTTGTGGATGGGGAGGGAAGTTAGCTGAATTTGTTGGTTTTTTCCACCTCTAGCTTCCTTGGCCCACTTTGTCATCACATTTATTTATTTGCCTCTAGGAAGCTGCATGTTACGTCACCTTTCTGCTCTTTATCATGAGATGCCAGGGAGTTCCTTGGCTGCTAGTTCAAGTGTCTGGTGCCCCTTGTCTGTGATGGGTGACTGGGCTCCCCCGGTGCTGGTGGGAGGGATGACATGCCTACTTGGCAGTGGTTTGCTGGAAATGCTTCCTGCCTCTGAGCTCCCCTATCTCCGCTCCTACCACAGATTACTCATGTGCACTCCAAAGAGACATTCTCCTTCAGGGCCGACTCTACCTCTCTGAAAATTGGATCTGCTTCTACAGCAACATCTTCCGCTGGGAAACTCTGGTAAAGACCTGGGCATGCTCCCTTGGGCTGCCCCCTTGGCTACGGCTGAACAAGCTGCCCTTGCTTTCTTCCTTTTGCTGACTTTATGCTTTTCTCAAGCCTTTGTGTAATTAACAAAAACATGCCTAAGTCTTAAAGGATACCCAGCTCTAAGTCCCAATAATAAGGTCTCTTCCACCATGTCTTCCCCTTCCTCCTTCCCCCTTGGGTGCGGAAGAGAGAACTGAGAGCATTTGCTTATGTCAAATGCAGGCACATATTTGGCATGAGTGACTGCAGGAGGAAGCATAGTAAAGTTAGAAAGGGCTTTGGCCTTGGGTCTCTGAAGAACCAGCTTGCACAGTTTCTGGGTTGTGCGACTAATTAGCAGCGTGAATTTAGGTTAATCCTTTCTTTGCCTCTGTTTCCTCATCCCATATACTAAGGTAGAGAAAGATTAACTAGTTGATTTTTATGGTCCCATCCTGTACCAATATTCTGTGTTTCTGTATATGGCAAACAGTGGCAGGACCTCTGCACATTGCGCAGACTGTGTAGAAATGAGAAAGCTCCTTGACCAAGAGTTAAGATACTCACGGCTGTGGACAAGGCTCAGTCCCCACTCTGCTGTGTGCTCTCTGTGAAATAAAGGGGTAAACCAGATGGTCACCAATGTGGTGTCTTCCAGGGTTAGTAATAAGTGATCTGATTGCCTCTGTCTGCACTGGTGCCCCCTGAACACCATTTACCTGACTGAGTAATGCCCCTTCTTGCTTGTTACCCATTCTCTGTCCTCTTCGATGCCAGCTGACAGTCCGTTTGAAAGACATCTGTTCCATGACTAAAGAAAAAACAGCTCGCCTCATTCCCAATGCCATCCAAGTTTGCACTGATTCAGAAAAGGTAAGTGGAGCCTAACTCTGGCCTTCCGCATTCTCCCTTACTCTCCTGTGCCTCACTCCTCCTGCTCTTGTATTTCTGCCCTTTCTTGAATTATATGAATGAGGAGGCCAATAGGATTGGGATGTGATGCACTGAGAGTGATGCAGACTCCAGGAACCACCTCCTGGGTGGACAGGCGGGAGAGGGCGAGCAGGGGGAGGCTGGAGTGGCCGAACATTGGACTTGGAGCCAGAACACCTGAATTTGAGTCACTCGACTGTAAGCATCTTGTGTAACATCTCTGAGCCTAAGTTTTTTCACCTGCACAGATGGAGCCAGCAATACCTATTTAACACAGTCTTGGAATAACATCACGTATTTGAAAACACTAAATTGTAAAGCAGTATACAAATGTAAGCAGTCGTCATTATGTATCAGCATAGCTGATTATCTCTCCAGAGGATGGGGAGTCTGATAGAAAATGGATTGTTCTTATTAGTATGGGGAGAATATGTCAGATAAGGACAGAGCAAACAGTGACCTTTGACTTTTCGCCAGAGCCTGAAGATTAAGAGGTTCAAGGCTGGGGTAGACTAGGTTTCTGCTGAAGGCCAGGTTTACAGTTCCCTTGGACTCAAGCAGTTCTGTGGCAAGAACCAGGAGACTTTGGGGTCAGATAGTGTTTGGTTTGACCTGTTTTGTTATTGTTGTTGTTTGAAACCGAGTCTTGCTCTATGGCCCAGGCTGGAGTGCAGTAGCACTACCTCGGCTCACTGCAACCTCCACCTCCCAGGTTCAAGCAATTCTTGTGCCTTAGCCTCCCAAGCAGCTGGGACTACAGGGGCCCACCACCACGTCCGGCTGATTTTTGTGTTTTTAGTAGAGACAGGGTTTCACCATGTTGGCCAGGCTGCTCTTGAACTCCTGACCTCAGGTGATCCACTCGCCTTTGCCTCCCAAAGTGCTTGGATAACAGGCATGAGCCACCATGCCTGGACTGGTTTGACCTATATTTTGGACACTAACCAGTGTCGTGATTATACAAGTGCCTAACCTCATCAGCCTGTTACGCTTTATTAGTTGTTAGCTTTGTTTATTGTCTAAGGCTTTTTGTGTGGTTTAAATGAAATAGCATTTGTAGGCAACCTTGTAGTTGGTCAGTATAATCTTTACTACTTTCTTTGCGTCTGTTTAATGGGTAGACTGCACAAGAGCAGGATCTCTTTCTGTGCTGTTTCTTATCCCTTACACATGTAGATTAGTGCCTAACACATACTAACATTCAAATATTTGTTGAATGAATGAAATAGGTTGGTGGGTTTGTAGGTAGGTTGCGAGTTTGTCTTATCTTTCCATTTAGACTCGTTCGTAACTCACCTCTTACCCAGTTCCAGTAGGTAGGTGAGGGGCATTTTTTTTTTATGGAGATAAGAATTTCAAAACAAGGAGAAAAGCACTAAGGAAAGTGTGGGTGAGAATAGAAGGACTTTGTCACACTGGGAGCTTAACAGTACCAGGTACCCAGGCCTCTGGTGTACTGCCCCCATCACTAAAGCGGAGGTTCGTGATCACGGGTAACTGAGTCATTAGTATTTAAGGACGAAGTCAGTATTTTTTCTTAAAGGAAGGAGGACTGTGTCTCTCTTAATTATATTGTAACTCAACAGACATTTATTGCCATTTTCTCATTTCTCCAATCTAGCACTTCTTCACTTCGTTTGGGGCCCGGGATAGGACATACATGATGATGTTCAGGCTCTGGCAGAATGCCCTCCTTGAAAAGGTAAGTACTGCCGAGTTTGCTTTTACTGTGGGCCTGGCTATCTCTAGAGAAGCCCGTTTCTCCTCAGGGTTCCCCCACCTGACGGTCAGTATTGACCTGACTCCTGAAAGTAGCATATAAATTCTCTCACTAATGGCCTCAACACCTTCAGCAGTAAGGCGCGCATTATCTTCAGGCACTTCAGTTTCACTGCTTTGAAATGTCCTGGGATTTTTGTCTAATCAGGTATGGTAATGCATGCAGTTATAAAGAATGAAGTTCTTAAATTCACACACCCCAGAAATAGGATGCACAGTGGGATGGGAGGGCCACCAGGAGAGCACCAGGGTCGATCAGGAGACAGAATGGGAAGGGGGAAGAATGGGCAGAGCCTTTATTGTAGTTTTTGCAGGAAGGAGTTGGGGATGCAGGGCAAGCAGGTCTGGGATTGGCTAGTTTAAATAATTTCAGCAGGCTGCAGGGTATAGGGACTGTCTCAAGTCGCCTGATACCTCGGAAGCTATAATAGATAAGGTCACGGGGGTGGGAATATGAGCCTTGGATGGGCTGACTGCATATGAAAGGCCCACTCCTGGATGAGTTATTTCCTCTCTCTAGGAATTAGCTACCCTGCTGGGTCCCTCCCCAGTCAGCAAGGCCCCAGATACCACAATATAAAATGCGAAAAAATGTAGTTAACACAGCCATCACGAATTGACTTCTTGAGTGTTTAAATGAAGCTATGAAGAGACACAGATGAAGGCACCCATTCATGCAGTGAGCTGTGATTGCACCACTGCATTCTAGCCTGGGTGACAGAGCAAGACCCTGTTTCAATTAAAAAAAAAGTTCCCACTCAGATGCAGTTGGATGGTAAGAAACTAGCTTTAAGCCAGAGAAAGAGATGGAAGAAAAAAAAATACACACACACACACACACGCACATACACACACACACAATGCTTCTTCCAGGATTAGTTAATTTTATATGTGTGTGTATTTTTTTTTTTTTGAGATGGAGTCTTGCTCTGTTGCCCAGGCTGCAGTGGCATGATCTTGGCTCATTGCAACCTCCACCTCTTGGGTTCAAGTGATTCTCCTGCCTCAGCCTCTCTAGTAGCTGGGATTACAGGCGCCTGCCACTGCACCTGGCTAGTTTGTATTTTTAGTAGAGACAGGGTTTCATCATCTTGACCAGGCTGGACTTGAACTCCTGACCTTGTGATCCACCCATCGAGCCTCCCAAAGAGCTGGGATTACAGGCATGAACCAGGGCGCCTGGCCATGTGTGTGTATTCATGTGTGTGTGTGCGTGCGTGTGTGTGTGTGTGTGTGTGTGTATGTGATTTACATGTGTGTATTTAAATATATGCCTATATTGGCCTTGACTGTAGCCCAAGCAAATGGCTGCGTAAGAAAACTGAGTGGATTTATTATTTAGAGTTTCCTCTATTCTGAGAGTCTATAGCCCTAGTATCAATCCTGATAACTTATTTGAGCTGCAGTCCTCTGCCCTGATAACTTATTTGAGCTGTGGTCCTCTGCCTTCATTCACCATCAGTAATGGTAAAATAATCAAGTGTTTTAGTCTCCACTGGCAGGTTTGAATTTTCAGTTCATAGCTGTTGTTACTTTTAAATAAGACACGAGGTCATTCATATGCTTCACAAACACCCTCACAAATAATTGTAAGAATTGGGGCCGCTGAAGAGGGTCTGCTAACTGTGCTTCCCTGACCGTGGTTGGCCAAGCCGAGCCAGGTGGTGTGGTTGGGGAAGAATGCACAGAGCAGGTGAAGGGTGGAGCAGGGCAGGATATGGTTTGGCAGAGAAGCAGATGTGTCCCAGGCAGGGTGAATGTTGTCCCAGACAGGGTGAATGTTGTCCCAGGCAGGGTGAATGTTGTCCCAGACAGGGTGAACGTTGTCCCAGGCAGGGTGAATGTTGCACATAAAGGCCAAAGATAGGAGGTGGAGGTCTGAGAGAGAAGGAGGAGATACCTCCCTTGGGCACTATGAGGGCCAGCATAGAGATACTGCCCCTAATCCCACTGGCCTAGAGGCAGGGTCCCAATTTTGCCATTCCAGCCACTTCTCCTTAGTCAGAAAGCTGGAATCCTAGCTCAACGTACTCTGCCAGCTGCCTGCTTCTTAAACTGTGCCGAAACCATGGGCTTTGGAGCTCTCAAATTATTAGGAAGTCTATTGGTGCAAACATTTTTGAAATGGGATTTTTTTTATTAAGGTAATGATTGCTTCTGTTTTTCTTCATGCCCTTGCCCTCTTTTCCACACCCTTATCCCTGATACCTTCTCCCCTTCCTCCAAGTCTGAGACTCATTCATGATCTCTGCCTCTGATCTTAGTTCTTTGACATCGCTTTGCCTCTCTCTGGAGACTCTGAACCCAATGGGAATAAAGTTTTCTTATGGCAGTGTTTTTTGGGAGGACACATAGGCACCCAGTGAAATAAGAAAACACTGGAACTAATGCATAGAACTACAGGCAAACAGATTCCACCTCAGAACAAAGAAGGAAATATTTGGGTAGTCACAAGGTTGGGTGAGATGACCTGTAAGGATCCTAAAACTGTGGGAATATAAGACTCTCTACCCATAGAAACTGTCCAGCTATGGAATGGGCCATCTTTGAGGTCACACTTTATTCTTGGAAGTGATCCAGTAGGGTCTGTAAGGTCGCAGTTAATAAAGGAGGAGATTTCTGTGCAGTGTGGTGGGGTGGTGGGTCAGGGGACCCTTGGGCGTTCATTCAGAGTACTGATCAGAAGCTCTGGGATCGCTGTGGCCCCAGAGTTACATGGGTTCATGCCACTCAGCGCTGGACCTTATCCATAAGAGCAAAAGATGAGATAGTTACCATCCTCTGGGGGCCAGTTGGTCATGTTCTACATACCTCTGTTGAGGGATCGGGCATGGAAAGGCCAGTTCCTGGCTTTGTTAAAGTCCACGTTTTTAGGCAGAAGACTGGCATCCTGCCGAGACCACCAAGGCAGATGGGGGTGATTGT